>JAQFZB010000759.1:0-10877 GCA_034695165.1 Desoria trispinata | reverse complement strand
ATAATCATGAAAATCATAAAAAATTTTAATTCATTTGATTCACTCATTTTTGTCGCAAACTTTTGATATTAAATTTTTTGTAACAACTCATAAAAACATGTCAGGAAACAACAGAAGGCAAAGACCAACCACATTTCCACAGACATTATTCCCAAATGATAGCAATAATTCAACTGGTTTTACTTCTGGCTTCCAAGTGGTATATATTTTGCACAAACATAATAATATGTAGATGATTATGATATTATAGTATGATGATGATTTTGTACAAAAAGTAATGTTTCAATAGGTTGATCTGGTCAGTGATGATGACGAAGCTCCAACAACATCAAGAAGGTCAAACATTCCTTCTGGATCTAGAGGACAACGAACACCAAGTCAAAAGAAAAAAGCATCCTCTCCTTTAGAAGAAGATAAAGTTTCACAAAAAAGGATGACAGGATTTGTCCCTCCTATAACTCCACTTGTAGCAAAGAAACAAGAAAGAATAACCCAAAATGCTGACTACGTTAGAAACTTCCAGTGGAATATAAGTAGGTCTCGGGTTATTTAACGTAACCTAACCTTTTTTAAATAGGAACCACCTGGAACAAACACTTTATGACAGTTTAATGTCCCAAGAAAAACAGAAAAAGTTTGCTGGCCCCAGAAACTAATGTTGAGTGGTTTAGAATTGTGGGACCCAACAGGGTGAATGTGAAATCTGCCAGAAACTAAGGCTAGGTTAAAAAATAACCCGAAATACAGACTACTGGGCAAATTATAAGAATTTAATATTTTAAAGGTTCGGGCTTCATTGAAGTTTCGCTTCAAGTTTTTTAGTTTGAAGTTTTCATGAAGTTTTTTTATAAAAAGTGTTGGAAACTGACTAAGGGTCTCCTAAATTGCATACTCTAAACTTTTGTTCTAAACATTGCTTTTTGTAATAAGCAATGGGTAACGTTTGTTATTACTATTTTGTAACAAAAACAATATGATTTTTAGAAAGAAAATCATTGAATACATAAACAATAACAGGTGGTAACAATATCTACCGGCCCATGGCTGAGCAAATTTGTTGCGGTTACTATTTCTACCGCTCCATGGAAGCGCTATGAAAATTAGTGGTGAAAATAATCACCACGTTATGTAAAAGCAAGGATTTTTCTTGATGGAAATTGTTACCACCATATGGACCATGGAAGCGCCATGGTTATTAGTGGTAGAAATACACACCACGCCGCGTCAAAGTATGGCCCCAGAAAGGTGTAAATTGTTACCACCCCATGGGAACAAGTCGCTTTTGCTGGTACAAATACCTACCATGACCATCTCAAAGGGTTTAACCTCAAAGGAATTCAATTTCATTAAACAAAACCAAAAATGTTGGTCACAGTCAATCCTGTTCCAAATTCTGTTGTGGCGGCTACTGCTTTCACAAATTTTATGGAAGTAATTTATCTTTCTCGAAGTTATGATATTTATTCATGTGTGTATTTCAGTTTTTATGTGGTTAATACATGCAATTTTTAAATGACATTATCAATAAGTATGTGCATAAAAAATCCAAATTCCATAATTAGACATGATGTCACAAAAGTATTTTATGACTATTGATAAGCAAATACAGAACAAATTCAAAAACAGTACAAAATAAAATGATTACAAAACAATTTTTGAATCGAAAAATGAATACGTTGTAAGCGACGAGTTCTCTGAAATCTGAAAAGAAAAAAATTCATTAGTTTTGATATTATCTTTTATGGGTAAAATGTTTATAGTCTCACCCTTTTTAATTACAGTTGATTTAGCTGTGGCTGAATTTCGACAATAACTTGTTTCCAAAACTTCTGTTAACTGTCCAGAAAAAAATGCAACACGAGTTTCATTTATAAATTAAATTATAGAACTATAATGATAACTACTGTAATTTCCGACCACATTGTTTAGTTTCAACAACTTTAAAAGTTGTTTTTCAGTAGCACCTCTTTTAATTTTGGGGATCTCTGCACTAATTTTTTGAATTTGTGCAAGTTGCCATTCTTCAAAGGATTCAAATTTAACAACAGGTTGATCCGTGTCCATTGGAGTTGCGCAGTCTCTTTAAAGCAATTAATAACGTCGATGGACGTATATTAGATTTAATGAATTAATTAGTGTCAAATTGGAACGGGCTTGCCTTATCTGCTGCCTATTCTCTTTAGAGGCAGGCAGAAACCCCGTATGAACGGCTGACACTCTGGCCTGCCAGTAGCCGACGATTACAAAGTGCTGTGGATCACGTTCTTCCTCTCCAAGGACTGAAACTTCGAGATTAAGGTGATTCCTGAGGTACTGTTTCAAGGGAATCCGGTTCGAAGGACCAAAAAACGTAATTGTTACTACACTTGTGCTAGTTCCTATTCGATGAGATCAGTTTCTGAGTGATGGTGACCTAACTAATATTTCCAACAATGCTTCTACTAACAATTCCGTTGTGGTTTATTTCTTTATGCTTAATTCAATGCTTTTACAACGCAGAACTTTAATAGGAGGAGAGTAAAATAATAGTTTATTTTATTTAATAAATTTCGTAGCTACTGGCTCAACTTATTGAAACTCTATTTTACACAACCGAACTCTATGGGTTTCAAAATGAATTTGATCTTGACGTGGTCTCGACTAAAGGAATACATTCAAAAAATGACCACGTCAGCTAGTATTAATTTAACATTACAATTTCAAATATCCAATCACAATTAAGAAAAGTAAAGCTACACAATTACACTGGCCAATCCTGGAAAAACACGTTGAGTAAAGTAGATGACCTAAAAGGTTATCTTTACTAATTAACATTTAATATTTTGAGAAACTAAACTTAAAATACAGGTAGACACTAGAATTAGCTTGACGCCACTAGAATTTAAATATTAAACAAAACAGGGGAATTCGCTTCAGCATTCCAACTTTAATAAAGTATTATCCTATGCTCCAGTCCAAAATTCTCATTCTTTCTATACAAAACTAAATTATCATGTTAGAATTGACCTTTATGAATTTAATTTTCATATTATATTATTTCTTAAGACTTATCAACTTATGACGGCGACACTTATCATAAAATATATTATATGAATAAAACAGATTAGAGCTTACATTTCCATTTCATTTGTTTTAATTTCTGTATCCTCTTCATTACATTGAACCTTTTCATTATCTTCATTCTTTTCAAGATGTTGCACACAAGAAAGATTTTGGAAGCGAAAATTAGCATAATTATGAACGCAATAAAAATATGATTTGAATAAAAATAATTTTAATTTTACTTACCGAATCCATATTGTCTTGTATTACGTCCAAAGGTTAACAGTAGATTAAATTGTAAGAGTAAATTATAAACAACGAACGATGTACTTGAACAATCGAATGTTATAATATTCTGCAACCGACATTTAGAGAAGTGAATTAAGCCGCAAAAAACGCTTGCTCAGTTGGAGAATCTGATTCTTCTCTCTTCTGCCCATGTCAGCGATTAAACCGTTTCATGCAATAAGTGTAACGTAATTGAGGATAATTCTCGCAGTCACTACTTCGACGAGTTCCGAGTTCTGGACGATTTTTAATTTGAATTTAATCTATCTTGAACCAGACATAAGAAAGATTAAATGTTTGGACTTGCAAGTTCCTTTTGGACAGACAATTGAAGACAATATGGATTCGGTAAGTAAAAGTAAAATTATTATTATTTTAATTAATATATATTGTTTTATTAATATTATACGTATTCTAGTTTTCGCTTCCTACTCCTTCTCTTGATCAGCATGTTGACAATGTTAGCGTGCTAGCATACGACACAGCTAATAATACCATAATCTTAAGACCTCAACTACCTTCAGATAGAATAAGTAATTTAATTATTAAACATAAGGTCAATAAGTTGATTCACGAGAACAAATAATATCGTTCTGGCAGCGCAAAAAGTGGTACAACTTGCCCGACAAGGACCTCAAGGATTTTATGTCACGGGTAAGTAATTTAAATATGACTTTCAAAATTAAAAAAGACTAATTAAGTTAACAATAGGTTGTTTATTTCGGGACAAACTAAATAACAATTAGGCTGCAAATACAGCTGGAGCACATTCTTTTGAAATCTATGCCCACTCTAGAATTGTTATAACGTTGGTGAAATGGTATGTAAGACTTTACATTGACTCTCCGCTGAAAAGATTTGCAACAGAAGAAAGCAGAGAACGTCTCCAACTTCATCGTAATTTTTTGAAGCAGCAAGTTGGGCGACAAGTTGCAATGTTGGACCCTGCATCTATTCAGCGGTTTAATTCACCTGCCGGAATTGCGTTTTAGTGTTGATATTGGTTCAATAGATTGAAAGAAGGACACGCTTGTTTTTGCGGTTAAGCACTGCAAAGTTGAAATATGAATTAGTATATGATAATTATCACTTACTAAATTTTTAACATGTAAATTGTTAATTAATATTAAACACTTTATTAAGTCGCCTTCACGTTTGGAATTCCGCCGCTTTTTTAAATTGATGTTTTGTTGTAAGTAGCAAACTAACTATGAATTCTGAACACTTTTGTGTAATTATCGGAAAGATCTTGTCGACGGCTGTTGATGAGGAGGTAAAGTCGCGATTATTGCTTGATGATTTGGTAGATTTCAACAAAATTGTATAAAATATGTAGTGAGTGTATGTCCACCTTATTCACTCAGATCTTATCTTACACTTTTACTAAAATGAAATCATGCTTTTGAAATAGCTTTAGAACGCGTAAACCATTATATCTGTATTGAATAAAATTATCATTGAAAAATTTATATTAATGAATGAACTGACACTAAAATGTTCTGCGATTTCAATTTTATACCAATTTAATTCGTGTATAATCCCTAATAAAACTGTACAATTTGCTTAAAAACATAGTTTTAAACATTTGGTCAATAACATTTATAACTATTAAACAAATTTGTTTACCAAAGTTTTGTCGCGCATCAAATCAATGTATAAATCTGTACAATCAGAAAACAATTAGACAAATTCTGCAGTAGTTGTATATCGTCCAGAGGATTTGCTTGTCGGCGTAGGAATTTGTGTTCGTGGCTTTGGAATGGGCGCTTTCTTGGAGGGGTCACTGGCGGCGACTGGCTCACCAGTATATTCTTAAAATTAAATACAGAATTTAAAGAAATCCTTTTTTGTCGTATTAGTTAAATTACCTGAAATTATTTCCAATAATGATTCCAACTCTTCTCCCATCTGTCGCTTGTATATGAAATTGGCTGCTTTACCAACATTACCCAAAATGAATTCCAGATCTTTATCTATTATTTCTAGAACTTTTGAATTTGATATTTTTCTTCGCGTTTTATCGATATGTTGCAATTCTGCAAGAATGACTTCACAGATTGCAGCTTCAATAAGCGTTTGCCAGTCTGGAGCTACTAATTGCATTACATCTTGGCAAAAATGTAGCCATGATTTAGCAAAGGAGATTGTATTTGTTCCAATATTTAAAGACGTATCACCTAAAATAGAATCACACTCAACTTGACAATTTAGCAATGTAATAATTTATAATAGGCAAATGCGTACCAGTAATATACTCTTTTAGCCCAATTATGCCGAGCGATGCCATTTCTGCAATTGATTTATTCAATGATGCTCTATCCGGGAATTTCATAATAACGCCAATTTCTTCTCGCGAACGATAACGGTGCCTGACAGCTTCAATTAATTTTTCCTTGGCGTCAATCACCGTTCTCTCAATGTGTGGCAAAAGTAGCGTATCAACTGTACTAATTACGGCCATTCCCATTTCGGATAACTGTGTAAGTAAATAAATCCTTAATGTTAAAATGAAAATGCGTTTATATTACGTTTATATACGTTAATATTACGTTTTATATAATGAATTTTACCTGAAGGCTTTCCTTTCTCAGCTTTGCTATTGACGTAGACACAGCAGACAAATGGGCTTGAGTGCCAAATAACTGCCTACAAAATGAATTCAAGAATGTTCCAACTTCAGAATTGACCCAAACAACCAAGCCTAGAGATCACAGAAATCTTGTAAATATTTTTTAACGTTCATGTATTAGTGATTTAATTAAGTACTACCTGAAATTGAGCTTGTTTTAGAAGAAAACGACCGTGTATATTCTCGCATTGTATCAATTATATTTGAAAAAAATATAACTGCCATGTGATCCAAATAAAGTTGATTCCGACCTTCTGTCCGTAACCTTTTCAATCTGATATTAAAAGACAATACATTAAAATAACTCATTTCAATCATTATGACATCTAATTTCAACAAAAACTTTTTGTACCTGTGTTTAATATAAGCAGAACGATGAGACAAGAATAATCGTGTGGCCTGATTTTCTCTTCCTAAACGCACCAATAGATCTACAGATTTTCTTATTGAACGGGGACCTCCCTGCAATATTTTTTCTGGAGTCATTATTTCTAAATCACCAACTAGAATGTCAATCAAGGATTTTATTCTTCCATCAATTTTCCCTCTGAAATTTTAAAGTATAAAGTTAAGGTCTGTTAATAAAATATTTATTGTTGTGTTTAAATGTACTTTATGTCTTTCGCAGCGTTTGTCATTGGTTGGCCTTCGAAAAATTCAAGGAAACTCTCATATTGATTGACTGCTTCATTAAAATTTCGTTGTGCAATCCACACATCAAGATCTTCTGGTAAATCAAGTACCCAATCTGGCAAAGGCGCCTGAAGAGACATTCCCATGGACTCTTCAGGACTTCTGGCACGCTCTGAATCAATAGAAGGAAATCCCGTTGGCGGATGTTCAATTACAGGGCTTTCTATTGACAATGTTTTTCCAACTTTGAAAGGATTTCGAAGAATCTTTTGTTGATTCTCGATTTGGTTAATCCACGATTCCTGAAATGCATAACACGGGATTGCTTTAATTCCAGTAACTTTATAGATAACGTAGATAACTCAAGATTGTTGAATTACCTTCTCTGGTTGACTTGGACATTGTAATAAATGTACGTTGGGAAATATTAAAAGTTTGAAAGTACATTTTGGGCATTCAGGATCTCGAATATTAACTACCAACCCTATAGAACCAAGTTCGTAAAAGGCTTCAAATTTGTAGCGTTGCGGACCACGTCTATACCATGATTGGTAATAATAAATTAAAATATGAGTGTTTGGGTAATTTTAAAAGCCCATACCTATTTGTGACCCAAACAGCAAGCATAATTCCATCGTTAAATAAATATCCTCGCTTTCTTTGGACAGCTGAATAATTATCTGGATCAATTTCTAGCAAATCTCCTTCGTAAAGAAGTATTCTTGTTTCATCTTCAACTATTGTCTAGAAATGCAGATGGATAAATTAAGTAAAATTGAAAATAATGGCTAAATTAAATAATACATAAAATGAACTCACAGACGCCCCTTCAACTTTTTCCAAAACCGAAAGCAAGTTTTTTCTCGAATCATCAGCAGAGGATCCTTTAACTATTTTTGCTTCAGATTCGGTCGGTGTTTCTGCAACAGGTCCTGTTTGTTTTTTCCCAACAACAGAAAAATCTACCAAACTTTGAATTAAATTTTTCTGATCCCTCAACATTTGTGAAATCTGGCACATTTCTCCAGCTAAATCTGCAAAAAAAATTAAAAGTTTCACGCATCCATTCTCATAAAATAAAATGACACATTTTTAATCTTACAAGAGATATCTTTTGCTGTTTCAATAAACTGTTCATAATGCTGAAATACGTTTCTTTTCAAAACAGCATGAGTTTCGTCAGATAATGTTTGAAGTTTCGCCTTCTGGGCTCCTAATTCATTTCCTCCGACACATTTGGAACCAATTTCGTTCACGTCTGTAATATTTTAATTTGGAATCAACAGTTAGAAAACGTAAAATTATTGATGATTAATATTTGGTTCAGTTGTTGTTCATTGTTAAAATTTGAATATACTTACATTTGTCAGGATCGAAGTCCTTGGACGCAAACATATCCGATAAACTCATCTCTAAAGGTTTTATAATAAGACTGAATCAAGTTTATGGCCTGATGCTAATATTAATGAATATTAATTAACTATAAAGTAGAACATAATAATTAAATGTAATTAATTTATCATTTACTCCCAAAATCCTTGTTATAATAATATTTATCACGATTCAAAGTTTCACTCTCCGCTCATGTAGAAAATAGTATCTATTTTCCCCAAATATTACAAAAAAAGGTTTTAATTTTGATCCATCCATGAGTTGCTGAAATTTTAAAATTCTGTTTGTTCTATTGTAAATTGGATTTATAATTGTATTAATAATTTATAATTAGAATTAATTATTAATAGTTGAGTGCTGGTAAGAAAATTCAACATTAGATTTATATCCTTGAGAAACTTTTGACGGTGATAAGAAGGCTTTTCTATACAATCATCTGACTATAAATGCATGCGGCTAATGTTCGGAAGCTGTATAAAACGATTCTACGACTTCATAGGGCATTGCCATGCGAAATTAGGGAATTAGGGGATCAATATGTACGAGATGAGTTTCGACGTCACAAATCTATATCAAAGGAACACATTGCACCTTTTATGATTGAATGGTCGGTAAGTGTTGGGAACGTTATGGAATTCATTTTAATATTTCTATATTCATACACAATTAATTATTATAATTATTGTTGAGTACCCACTCAACTGTAATAAACTGTAATATTAATTTATTACAGTTGAGTAGGTACTCAACAATTATAATTATTGTTTTATTTGTTATCTATGTAGGACTATTGTACAACGCTTGCAAAACAAATGGGACTACGAGGTCCTAAAACCGCAGTCACTAAAATAGGAAAAGAATTACCACCTGACAAACTAGATGATTTCGAAGGGCAACAGATTTATCAACTTTATGAATTACGTAAAAGCATAGCTCCGATACCAGGGGATATTGATGATGTCACTGATAATGCAGACATTAAAAAGATCAGTACAAGAACAACACCGACTAGTCATTCTGAAAGCTAATTAGTCCTTTCTGAAATACCTAAATAGTTATTAATGGAACAAAACAATTGTTAGTTTTAGACTTGAATTGCTTCCATACGTTATACATAGTAATTTAATATTTAATAATAAAGTACCATGAAATATTTATTTTTTAGCAAGCGAATATTTTATTTACAGATGTATTAATTATTAATTAAAGCACCTTGTGGTTACACAACGATAACAGACAACAAAATTATAGTTGATATTGATAGTATATAGTACTTTTGTAAATTGACAATACATTGGACAATTAGATTTTGATTAGACTGACTCGTTGTAAAGCATAATAATTATACATTTTCTAAATATTAGAAAACGGCTCCTTATTACATTTCTTTAGGCAGGCCATCAAATTTTCTAATTTGGCTATAAACTATCTGGCGTTCATGAGCAAGAACAATATTATTTTTGTTACAACAAGATGCGATATATAAAGTTATATATATAACTATATTATACATTCATATTATAGCTTTTATATAGATTCTTCACATTTACATTTTGTTGAACATTATGTTGTAGCACAAATTGATTTGTACGATTTTTCAGAATTGCCTTTGCATCACATAAATTTGACATTATTTTGTTCCTCAAACTCGGCATTAACAAACGCTTATTGCACATTAATAAAATTAATGAATTTAATTTTAAATTGCATATATTTGAAATGGAATATCAAGTAATGCACAAACATGAACAAGAACATCACAGATAACACCTCAGTGAGGACTGGACTGGATAGTTTCTCAGTTCCATATCTGACACTAGCACACTATATAGTCATAATTTTACATAAATTATTAATTATTACTTTTTTTAAATTATATCCAGCTCTTTTCCAGAAGTGTGCATTATGTCACACAAAGCGATTTCTGAAAGTTTTTGTAAAATTTAAAATGTTTTACAATTTGCATTTGTATGGATTTGATATTGATACTGCATGTGGTTATAGCATTTCTTTGTGCAGACAGTCTCTAAAATACTGCAACATCATTAACAGGCTTTCGATATTCACGATACTTTTATCATTTAGTCCGCATTAAGCCTTTGAGCAAGAAATTCTGAAATTCGATTCTGCAGTTCAAAATTTGGTGTTAGGGTCATGCTTTCAAGCTCGACATTAGTTAAGGGACTTGTAGATTTTCCGGTCAGAAACCACTCGGATATGGCTGTCATATATAAAAAATTAGATGTTAAATATAAATCTCATAAAGTATAAAAACTTTTGAATTTTTACCTGCTCTCTCATACGTCAAGTTATCTAAAATTAAAAAAAATATGACATGTAAATCATTTAGCAACTCTTTAAAATTGGTAATCCTTGAATGTTTTACATACCACAAGTTGTCACAGGCTCTATCATTATATCGTGAGTTATGGGACAAAAGAATTCAATTGGTGCTGCAATTGTCATTGATTTACTCAATCGATTTTTGGAACTCACACCAAGGGATTTTAACCATTGAATTTCTGTCATAATTTGCTTGCGCAATGTTTCGTCATCTGAAAAACGAATTTTATTGACAACGGGTATAATAATTATGAAATCATAAAGAAATAGTTAATTCGTTAATTGCAGGTTTTCCATCTTACCAATAGCAAGGTCGTTGAGTAAAACGGTCTCTGTAAGTGTTGCTAATTTTTCCCCACTGATTTCATTTGCCTCAAACACATGTCCAAGGTCACCCAATCCAATTTCGGCCAACCAATTGATCACTTCTTCACATGTCCATTTTGAAATCATGTTTTCGACAGCCATATGTTCCACTGTTGCACTTTCATAAGCTAAGGATCCATGAAGCTGCCAAATTTTCACTGTATGGTCGCTTGAACCTAAAAAA
>JAQFZB010000758.1:0-10878 GCA_034695165.1 Desoria trispinata | reverse complement strand
GTTTATTTTATGTCAATATCAATACATTCAAATACAATACAGTTCGTCAATGTAAATTGATCGACGTATCCATTGTACTGGAATCTGGTACATGAAGCAGAAATATAGAAAGGACCGATTTTTAAACTTTAAAGTCTGATGACTATGAGTCATTCTTCAGTTTAGTAAATAATTTTCAGGGTTGGAGAATTGTGATTGGTACACGTAGAATTACTTTACTAACCACTATCGGATTGTCTTAGCCAAACTGGATATGGTGTAAACGTTATTTAATTATCTTTCCTCGTAATCAGAGTAGAACTCAATGCAGTATGCAGTGCAATAGATGCAATATGCAATGGAGTTTTATTATGTTACATGTACAAATTAGATGTATGAAATCAAAACGTTTTGGTTTTGGTTGGTAAAAAATAGTGTCAGTGCTATATCAGCTCAATTGTGCATTCTGCCATTTACTATACTATATTAAGATTACATAGGTTTCACTTTTTTGCTCATGTTCAAGATTTGTATTTAAAATTGTTGTTGCATATTATATAGTGCAAAAATACACATCCCAAACAAATGACCACTATAGTACGAACTTGTTTTTCCATTTTACTCTTTGTTATTATGGAAAGTTGATTTATTTTGATTATTATGAGATTTCATGCCCTATCCTAAAGTAAAAACGTTTTGACTTTTGATCTTTTACAACTTTACTACAAAAAGAGGAAAACATTATGCAGAACGAAGATGGAATATTTAAAAAATGAGAGCAAGGACAATTTACCCGACTGAACTGAATGGATAAGCTAACTTATCAAAATTTCTTCATTTCCGTGATTTGAAAATACACTTTTAAATTACTCATGAATTCAATAGTTGACATTATAACCTTTGTCTGACATCCTTTTTGCCTTCTGCAGTCCTTACAAATTAAAAATGAGTCGCAATATAAAACAAAACACGACCTTATTAAAAAGACACATCAGAGATACTTTTAAATTATAAAAATATACTGAACCAAAGTCTCCTTCTCAAGGTTTTGTTTTCATTGGATTAGGACAAAATATTTTTTTATTACGCTTTATAGTGTAAACCGTACTGTCTCACTTTGCCTCTTTTCACCAAAGGGCAACATCGGGTTTGTAATCACTAAACTAGGGGGAGGGGATGGTAATTAAACGTCTGTTCTTGAGGGGGGGGGCTACAGGCTATAAAATAAGCTGCATAACATATTATACAGTAATTATATTATTTTCTGATTCTGTTAAAATCTGAATCTGTCTCATCATCATATCGTGAGAATAAAAAGTGCTGAAACCTGAAACCCGGTTGGATTTTCAATTACTTTGCATTATCAAAATGCAATTACCATTATCATGCATCCAATGATATCCATCCTTGATCTCTTCTTCTTCGTTGGTTGTTGCTGCTACTGCCCAAAAACGTTTTGGTCTCTTCGACGGCTATTGGACATTAGATATGATGGAGATATGCATATGAGTATTACCTATACACGATGCCCTAATTTACTTAACTGCGTTACAATTAGTTAAAGTATCTGATGTCTTCTTTCTTCACCCTTCTTTGCTTTTGTACACTTGGAGAGGATTTACTATAAGTTACTTACACTATTAGTCTTTGTCTTCAGTTATAATTTAGTTCTCTGCCGTATTGCATGAAACGGAGAGAACCTTTATCTAAAAGCCAATGCTGTTAGTTGCAGTTCTTGGTCCTTAGATTCTTTTTTTTAAATCCGCCTTTCTTATCTTCTAAATGTAATTAGCATATTTTAGATTTAAATTTTGATTACATGATGGAAAAAAGGGGAGTATGTCGTTGAGAAGATTGCGACAGTCTTCAAAAGTGTCTAGATTCATTCTCATTGATATATACGTAAAGGATTGTTGGAGTTTTCAGGGGAGGGGGTAAGTTGATATTCCGCATTTTAAAACTTTTCCAAGTTCCTCCAATATAAGCGTTGAAAAGGAGGAAGATTATAGAAAAACAATTAATTAATGCCATAATGAATAAATATCCTATTTATAGTTTTAAAATTGTTTACCAACATAGTATTAAATTTAATTGCTAATTGTTTTGATAAGTTTTATGGGATCATTATCACATCATAAGCAATGGTGAATGGTATAATAATATTGATATTCAAAGTTTTATCATTCAGAGGTTCAGAGGGTCATATTCTGCCCTGAATAGAAACAAAAATTGAACTATGCAGAAAAATAAGGTCATTATTATTTTGTACATAATTTTAAATTCAACGCTTTTATTTTCCTTGACCTGTAGTCACTACTATTTTTTGACGTAGACCAATTATCATTCTAAGCCAATTATAGAATAGGATTATTGTCATCTACCCCAATCCTTTATATACATATACATCTCTGTGACCCCATCGGTGTTTTTGTTTTCAGTTCATATGCACCGGGCGATGCATCCCATCGGTGTTCAGTTTTCAGTTCATTCAATCATTCACTGGTTTTATTATTATACCAATGCAACTTGGAAACAACTCTCATCGTGCCTCATTATAATTAGCCTGACATTTAGGTATCATATCATTTAGGACATATTTAGACCTCAATCCGTTGTTATGTTCCCATGGGGATGAATGACTGAAACCATTATTGGGGTGAACGTTCATTGAGGTTGTAAATCCACATAGAATTTTCCAGAAAGGTAAATTTTTGTGTATTTTATTATCACAGGTCTTGGTCTGGTCTGAAAGTTGGACATTCATCTTCTTTTTCCTTACGTACATTTTAAAGCGATTTTTTGGAATTGTCAAAATCATGTCTGAAGTACCCGTTGCAGCAGGGTCAGGAATGAATAGCAAAAAACGTCCTGTTCCCCAACGTCATCGGGTGAATGTGGATTCTTCAATTTTGTCACGACGGTCGTCAGTCTCGTCATTTTCATCATCACCATCATCATCAGAGGCAACGTCGACAACTAAAATATCCTCAGTTTCTTCCATACCATCGTCGATAGCTACATCAAGAAGATCGTCAGTATCATCACGGACTCAACAAATATCTCCACCTTCGAGAGCAAACGCGACGAGTCCAATACCTGTGATTGGGTATATTGATATCGATTCGTTCGAATGTCAGGTTTGGCTACGAGACAACAAATATTCCCAGTACAGGGGACAACCCTGTATTGTGGCCAACAGTGCTGGACGGTAATTTAACATTACAAAAACTTTGTGTTAAATTTTGCAATGAAGAGTAGAAATCAAATGGTCACTAATTCATTTTGAAATTGCTTTTTACAGTGTCTTAGCTTCTACATATGAAGCCAAAGATTTAGGAATTAGCAGAGATCTGACACCACATAAGGAGGAGGCAATGAAGAAATGTTCAACACTTGTGGTCTTTCAAAAAAAGGATAAGTGGGGCAAACAGGACAATACGGAGTGCCGTCGAGCCACTGATGACTTTGTTAAATGCGTCAAGAAATTCTGCAATAACAGAACTTATAAAGATATCATTGTGGAATCGGTATCCTCTGACGAAATATACATCGATATTTCAGCGGAGGTAACTAGAGGATTAGAAATTCGTCAGAAGAAGAAACTTACCACACAACCCATCAAAATTTCGGATAAGATCATTTGGGAGGTGCAAAGCAAAACTGTCAAAGGACCATTTGTGTTTAATCATCCAAGAGTAAGTTCAATTCCTCGATTACATTGATTGATTAATATAATAAGAATAGAACACATACTAATATTCAATTTATTTTCCTTTCATTAAGGATAACCAAAAAAAAGATCATCATTATTATGAAAAAAAGAATAATGAGCGATTGGTGATTGGAGCGTTGTTCATGGAAGATCTGTGTAAGCATGTGGCTGAACAGACAGGTTTTATATGTTCGGCAGGAATAAGTCGTAATAAACTTATCGCCAAATTAGCATGTGGAATAAATAAACCTGACAAAATCACCGTTTGCGGCTCTAACGCCATTCTTAGAGTTGCAGAAAGAATTCCAGTTCATAAAATCTCTGGGCTTGGTAAACTTGGTGCACTTTTGGAAGATAAATTTGGCGTCACTACTATGTCTCAATTAAGGTAATTTAATTCCCCAACAGATAACACTCAGTATTATTGTCATTATCCTTAAATAGTATCCTATCAATCTCTATAATTTAATAATATTATAATACCAAAGTGGTGAGAGACTAAATCAAACGCTGGCTTTTAAACGCGGTAGCTTTCAAGTGAAGCGTCTTTGCTTATGAAAATTTTTTAACCATTTTGTTTTGTGTTGCATGATTTGATTGATTGCATTATTTTATTCATCAACAGGAAGATAAGATTCGAAGATCTTGAAACAGAGTTTGAATTTAAGAGGTGTCAAGAGATTAGTAGTTGGGCCCTTGGTGTAGATAATCGACCAGTTAATGACAGTCTCCTTAAGGATAGAATAAGCCGATCAAAGCCATCTAATAGTAAGAGACAGGAAATAGCTTAATAATTTAATTTTTTTGAATAATAATATACATTGTACCGAATTAATTTATATCTGTTGTCTGAATTTTTTTCTTAGACATCAAGAAAATGGATGGCAAGTATGGATTGGTTCATGTATTGACCAACTTGAAAGGGGAGATTATGGAGCTGCTAAAGGAGGAGGCTATGCGACATCTTAGAACAACTGATAAGGTCCAATTCGAGTTGTCGTATGTTGTTTCCCTTGATCAACTTGATCCTGGAGCAGAAGATCGTATCAATAAAGAAAACATTGATAATAATCCTGATACCGAGCAATTAAAACAAGGTGCAACCATCATATTGTATCCAAAGACTAATGAAAACCATTTAAAAATGTGTGTTGGTTCGAAACTGTTGGAATCTATAGATCCAACAGAAAATTCCACACCAGAGGACGCTCATATGGAAGACTTCGGGAAAATTGAAGATAAACTTGGACCAATAATTCTCAACGTCATTGATGCCGATTTCATGAAGCTTCTTTCACCAGATTCTAAAGACAAGGAGGCAGATATAACAGCTCCTCGCCAAAAGAACGTCAGGGCGAACGAAGTACCATGTTCCGTTAATGAAACTTTTGACATAACCTCCAAAAGCAAACTATTCCATCTTCATACTACTCTACTTAACTATATTAAGAAATGTGAGGCCTTCGATACCAACAATTTCAAGATCACCAATTTGGCACTAGTGTTGAAGAATTTTCATCGGCTTGGAGAAAAGTAATGATTTGACGTATTTTTACTTCACTGTATTAATAAAATAATTCAATTGTTTCTGTTTTTTTAGACTAAACCAGTCTACACCTAACATCATTGACGATGTGGATAGCTGCTGTAAAGGTTCTTTGTCTGGATCGGTCAACAACTTGTCGGATGATGAAACCAATGTTCTTAATTGTCGAGAACATCTCCCTACGGAATTGAAAGTTCATGTGAAGCCAAACGCCACCTTCGTAACACCGAATTTTGTACATTCACATATGGGTTCGTTCAGGACCACAGCCGATTACAAGTATTCTGCTGAAGAGAAGGATCTTCAGTTACCGAAATTACTTCCAACCGACATCTTGGAAAGTCTCGAAGGCGTTAATCTTGGAACCGGATTCGAACGTGCAAAACGAATATACAATCATGTCGGCTACAACGACGTGAAACATGGGTGCTTGGCCACATGGCTTTGTCAACAATATCCAAAAGAAAAATCCTTTGATTACGATTTTGTTACCTTTAACGGTCGGATCGCAGAAATTCTAAAAACTCCAGCTAGCCAGAATTATGGAAAATGGAAAATGTTCGCCATGAATGTAAATGGAACAATATTCATCTGGAGCGAGAAGGGAGAAGATCCAATTAGGCCACTAGATCCAATATCATATTGTGGAACTTTTTTTGAGAAATTGGTGACCTCCAGTGATGGAATTCCTGAAAAAGTTGTAGTCAACGAATGTGATCACGTAAATAATTTTTCTGTTAATAATCTTAATAAAATACTACGAATCAACAAGTAAACTAATCTTTTATGTCTTTTTTATAGATCTACAGAGTACATGACGTTACATTTGGGAAATTTAAGCTATTGGTCGCTAGCAACATCGATGCTCAGAACGAAAACGGAGAGCTTATTCAAGTTTCCCTTTTTAAAGATGAGTACACAGAGTATCAAAAAGCTTTCAAAACGGAACGCGAATTGAAACTGTGGAGTCAAACTTTGGTTTCTGGAGCTGGCGGTCTTTTATTAGGTCGTCGAACTAAAGAAAACTTGAAGGAGGTTAACAACATTAAAATTGAAGACTTCCAAGATCTCGTAATATCCAACGAGACGACCACTGCGTGTTACGAATTTCAATATCGGATGTTGACATTTATGAAAAAACATTTGCCTGTAAGTTCAACTTTCAATTTCATCTTTTGCTTTCCATTCGATAATTCAATTTTAAGAAGTAATCATCTTTATATTATAGGTTAGTGATGTAAAAGTGATCAAAAAATTTTCATGGACACCTGGAAGTCCCGTAATCTGTGAGATGGTTCCAGAACAAGAGATTAAAAAATTGGTGATTCTTAGAAAATATAAAAAATTCTTCAAAGCATCCGGGTGGTTAGATTCAGGAGATGTCCGAAGCATCAGTCGGGCTAGTTGAAGGATAGAAGTTTTCAATTACTACAGTTAATCGTGTTTTCATAATTCAAACTTATTTCGAATTTGCATGTAAAATTGTTAGCATGATTTACTTTGTATTTTGAAAACAAGTTTATTTTGAATAAACTGATTTTTTTGTTTTTTTTTCCAAAAAATTTCTTCGTTTGATTTTAAATTTATTTATCATTAATTATATTACTACATAAGGAAATAAGTCCTTCTCATTATCCCTAATTTTGCCCCAACATCTAAAAGGATGCATGGGTTTTAAAAACCGATCTTTAATCTTTGTTTGAGGTCCATTTTGCAGCATTTCAGGTTAATAATCATCGTTACGGGAAATTGAGACAAACTCAAAAACATCTTGCACGAAAACTCAGTGAACAGTCGGAGTCAGAATTTGTTAAAAATGACAATGAAAATGATAAGCTGTTACCTGTAATTTTTTAGTTGAAAGTAAACCAAGTATGTCGAAAAACGAATCAAGTACCTGTAGGACAAGGAATCCTCTGCACATAATTCCAAATTGTAAACAAGGGGCTTTACGAGCAGTTAGATACAATGGTAAGTTAATAAACCTTCGACTTTTAGCAAATTAATTTTAATTGTTAACATATTTTCGTATGGTTTCATTTCAGTCGATGGCGAATACATTCTAACGTGTGGCGCAGATAGGACAATAAAACTATGGAATGGTGAAAAGGCATTATTTCTCAGTACTTATCAAGGACATTCTGGAGATGTTTTAGATGTCAAAGCCTCTTGTGATAATGCGTATGTGATACTTGACATTTGTTTGTTTTTTAATTGAAATCTCCAATCCAACTATTATATTCTTTATTATATTTTAGACAACTTGCATCTGGGGCAACAGATAAGAACGTATTTCTCTGGGATGTGGAAAACTCCCGACTTGTTCGACGCTGGAGAGGTCACAATGCTTCAGTTACAGCAATTCAGTTCAATGAATCTTCCCAGGTAATAATTTCCGGATCACAGGATAATTCTGTAAAAATCTGGGATATGAGGTCATCGCGTGGGAATCAGAAAGAACTCCAGTCTTTGGATTCAGCAAAAGATACCATAACATCCATTGCCGTCACAAATTATTCCATCCTTGTGGGGTCGGCCGATGGGTATTCAAATAACTGAATTAAATTATTTTCATACGAATGTTCCAACAATTAAAATGTAATATTTGTTTACCTTTAAAGATACGCCAGACTTTACGACATTCGCCAAGGAAAACTTAGCACAGACTGTATGAACGATGCGGTAACTTTTGTCGCTATCAGTCGGGACATGGCGTCACATTTAGTTTCAGTTGCCGATGAGACAGTCAAATTAATTGACAAAGAAAGTGGAGAACTTCTTGCTTCCTACAAAGGCCACTCTGACGCACGTTACAAGGATTACAAAATTGAAGTAGGTTTTGATTTCAGTGACAAGTACGTCCTTGGAGCATCTCCTAAAGGTGATCTTTTCGTTTGGGATCTAATTTCTGAGAAAGTTCATGGAGTTTGTAAAGTTAATGATAGTAATTCACATCCTGTCACGAGTTTATCTCCACATCCTAGAATGGGCCATGTTGCTTGTTCCGTTGGGGGAAGTGTTTATGTTTTCGATGTTGATGGCGATTGGGACACACAACAAAGTTCTACATAGCATTTATTTATATAGCTCAATTTCTCAAATTTATGAGTAATTCATCGTATCCCTTGTGAGAAATTACCTTCTTTTACTCTGTACAGATGTTTTTAATGATATTATTAATATTTTAATTTTTTAAGCGTCATCATAATATTTAATGCTTATAAAATAAACCAATAAAGTTGCATTGAGATAACTATACGATGTGTGTGTATAGTAGTAAATCCTTATTTGTATATTTGTGATTCCATTAGCACTAATGGAACGTCAGTCTGTCAGAACCGAAAAGACAGATCGATAAACTTTTTGGAAGCTTTGTTTACTCACGTTCACGTTGCATATTTCTATTCAATCGAAGACATGATCATGACCGTCGTGTAGTCAATACTAGTTATATATACAGCATCTGTAATGAATCGCCATCCAAAGACCGAATTACTGAGGCATTGGTTTCTGTCCGGGCATTTTCTGCCAGAAGTTGTAATAAATTGTATGAAAATCTAATTAAATGTCTCAGCTTTCATCAAAGCCTTTCAAATTGATTGCTTTTAATCCAATTAGCAATAATTATGGAAGCATCGGGTGAAAATTACGATTTTGATAACCATCATCATGAGAATCATGGTGGATCCTCTTTCCTCTCATATTCTGATACTCTTGTGGTCACAACAATGGCTTTGGACGTTTTTTATTTCTTTGACTTTTACCTAAAAGTTGGTTATTATCTACTCATCATTCCTTTTCGGTTTGGAAATCGTGATGGAATTTTTTATATTCATACCAATCGAATTCAAATGGTAAGAAAATGGATTTTTTAAATTATTTTTTAACAAAGTCTTACAAATTAATCGTATTACAAATGTTTTAAATGAATTTTAGTCCCTGTCCTCCTCCATTTTCAGCATAGTACTAATTCAAAGTATTTTTGATCTTCGTGTATACATTGAGAAAGGACTGATGAAAAGCCCAGAGAGAACTTTCGAATATTCTTACGCTGTTCTGCTTGTCGTATTTGCCTTTGTTTGGTTCAATACATTTTGGCTCAATCGAGAAAGATTTCAAATACTTTTGGACTATTGTCAACGGAAAGGGACTGTGCGATGTCCTAAACTTCGTGTACGTACAAACTCTTCTTACCTGTTTGGGAACGGTATTCAAATTCATGCTTGCGTTGTTATACTTTTAATTTAATTTTAATTTCTCATAGTGGATGCTGGCACTGAAAGTCGTTATAATACTTTGTGAAGTAAAATTCTTCTACGAGATCATTTTGGAATGTTATCAACATGGCATCCAAGGAATTCTACAGTACTATGGGGGAATAGGACGCTATAATCTTTACTTCCATGTTAATGACGAACCGATACCGGAAGATGACATGGATCCTGGAACATTTGTTTTCAGTGTCATTTATTACCTTATTTTTATTCAATATAGACAAATTGAACATTTTATGGAACTTTTGGCAATTATTGCAGCAATGGCTGTGTATTATGAAGCAGAAACATTTATCCACATTATACATACAATGGATATTTCGGTTACTGAAAGTGTATCACAGGTATCATGAAGATAATTAGAAAACTTCATTCAATTGAATTGAATGTATATTTTCAGGTTTTTGACGTCTTTTCGAAATTCCTGAGTCTTTTGGATAGCATTAATAATATTACAGGGACACCAATCCTTGTCTACGTCATAGGAATGATCCCAACAATGATTTGGTGCATTTTTGGAATCTTTGATCCCAAACAACGGGATATTTTTATATTCTTTGCCTATAAAATACTTGCATCAAGCTCCCAACTTTTACTTGCAGCATCTGCTAACTCAAAGGCATTCAATATAATTTTAAACTATTTACTATTTGCTCATTTCTTCTGTCTTTTTCTGATTTTCACATAGATTCACGATTTCGGAAAATGGATTCTCAAGACACACACGAAAGTTTGTAAGAAACGATTACAAAACCATAATCTAGAGACAGCAGAACAACATGATCCTCATCAAAATTTCAGATGGGAAGTTATGAAATCATTGGAATTCATTCACCGAGAGATTTGTACAAACCAGATTGGACTCCAAGGAGGACATTTCTTTACCATTTCCCATGGCTTTATTGGAACTGTAAGTCAATAGTTTTGCCCATGATAAGACTGTTGAAATTATTTTTTAAATTGTTGTTTACGAAATGTAGGCTTTTAGCATAGTGGTGACGTATGCAGTGGTAATGCTACAATTTCAAGTTGAGAAACATCAGAGAATTCCCTCGGAACCCATGAATGATTGTGGTTTTAGAAATGTATCGACGACCACTACAACTTTGTGAAGTTTATGTCAAAGACGAGATAGATATTTTATATAAAAAAATATTCTAAATGGAATTTGGAGCATAAATGGAGATATATGAATATAAAACTTTGATTTTACCTAATTCAGTATTTATGTCTATGATAATTAGGCAACTAAACATTAAATGATTAGATTTGTTTCGTTACTTTTGAAAATATCTATTAAAACCAATTATCAAGGAAAATCCCTGGACGTAAATATACAACGGAAAACCACATGAATTCATTGATAT
>JAQFZB010000757.1:0-10891 GCA_034695165.1 Desoria trispinata | reverse complement strand
TGTAACTTTACTAATGTGTTCCTTTGTTTTATCAGCTTTAAGCTGCACGTAAGTTAACACTTGAATAAAGCTATCATCATCATGATGATGATAAAAATGATGATGAAATATGAATATATTTTTATATGCAATTGAAAAATAAACTAAAACCTATTGACTCTATCTGACATATACACTTTAATTTTAAAATGATTATTATTACAGTGGATTACAGCTCCACTGAACATCTGGAATAGCTTTATATCAAATTTATGCCTATATGATGTTGATGGCGAGTATGATATTCCTTGGTGAATCATTTTTTCAATAATTAGACCACATCATTACGAGGTTCATGAAGTTAATTGAGCCCCATAGTCATCCTCTTTTTGCATGGATTTTTTGGAGTACTGCTTACAAAAATTTTATTTAACTAACGAGCTTCAAGTACAATATATGTTTCCCTCCAGGGTAAATAAAGTGCTCCATATCAATCAGAATATAGTGAGAACATAGTGTGCTGTATTGTGGCAACGGAATTACGCAAAACAAAAATAGCAAATGTATTCGAGATATTGGATTCTGGAATCATTTATTCCAGAAACCTGGACAGAAAATAATGTTACAAATGCTTGAATTGCACCAGGACTGGCACCAATATATTTCAAAGATAATCTTTCGGAAGACGTGATTACGATCATAGTAGATGGTTTAACTTGAATTTTATAAAAGTCCATGTATTCCTGACAATTGTTGGACTCTGGATTCAATTTGTGTCTAAGCCTTGCACGACACGAAACAATTAAAAACCACGGGACGGTGATCCATGAGGGTGATTCGTTATTTATTAGGTTTCTAAAATTTGCGTCTTCCGGAAAAAGTAGAATGTTTGAAAAGCAAATTAATCGACGACGATAAATGATTTTATTGACACTTGCGCCATTGGTGTCGTTAGAGTTAAATTAAATTTTTATTTTAGAGGAAAATGGTAAATCTTCAATGTAGAAGAATGATATTGTGATGATGGAATGAGCTTTGTCCACAAATTGAAAGTACGAGTGGCTGTGGAATGACTCAAACATAATTCATTTCAGTTTGACCTGTTCATCTATCTTCTTCCCACGCTTATATAATATTAAAATTACCGTTTAATGATAACTAATAATTAGTGTAATGTAATAATCCTTTTAAACCTCAAAAATATTCAAATAAGTCTTTCATATTTAAATAAAGAAAATTAATTGCTTTTGCGCTAACCGCAACCTACAGAAATCGTTACAATCAATAACTCAAATAATTTAAAAGTTTATTATTTAGGTTTAGGTGAATAATTTATAATTTCAGAAGTTTGTACAGTAAAAGTATATAAATTGAGCCAAGTTATTAGAATTAATTTAGTTCATATACATTTAAATATACTACTTATTTTTTACGACAATCAAATTTTATTATACTAATATATGTACTGATATCCTTGTAGTATAACAGCTAATTGTATCTTACTTTTTGTGTGCAACATTGTATTGCTAAGTAAATAAATAAAAATTAATTATTAATTACGTTTAGCTTCGTCTCATCAATAAAATTGAATGATAATTATTTAAGATGTGTTCGAGATGATATGATTTCCTATCCATATCGTATGAAAATAAAATAACGCAGATGGATAGACATGTTGTCAAGTTGTTTTGGCAAAGAATCCGGGTATCGAAATCGACAAAACCCATATTTATTTTTGGATTTAAATGAGCATTTTCCAAACCGGTAGATTTTACATACTTTCAAATTCAAAAAATTAATTTGCCTTCATTCAGGACTTTAAAAATTAAATATTTATTGAGGGCTGAAAATTTATTGAAGGGTCAGGTCAGGCCAAGTGGCGTTAGGAACATGAGCGCACCTCTTCTGCAGGGTTTGGCGTTTGTGGCATCCGCTAATTTTATAGTTAGTCAACCCAACGACAGATCATATTATCATCAATAACATCATCACAAATATAATATTTCCGTTTTATCTGTAGTCTAGGATCGTCATATTTCTCAATAACGTTATCAACTCCCTCATCACCTCTGAAATGGTATGTGCTTATCTTATCATCTTATCTTAAGAGTCATCTAATTATCTATGTAATTTTAATTCCAATGTGTTGATTTACAGCGCCCATTTAAAATCTCATGTGACTATATCCTTCCAAGCCATATTTACTTGTTTTCATTGGACTAGGTACTTTGTTTAATCCTATTGACCCCATAAACTAATTATATAAACTAATTATCTGATATGAATTTTCTAGAGATCTTTTGGTCTGGTGCTTTATCCAACACTTATGTTAATGTTCCTAGTCCTTCTCCGTTACGGGGGAGAAATATCCCTCCTAATAATCCATTGGGAAAATCGCTACAGCGATGCCCCACCTCTAGCCTTATTCCTTATCCTGGATATTTTCTCAATAGTTGTACTTCTTATCCATGTATATGTCTCTTTGAGTGGATCCCCTTCCTCATCCGATGGAGGGGATAAGCATCATTCAGTGTCAGGGGATGAAGTGGAAGCTCCCCATATTAATAATCTTATTCAATCTCATAAAAGGAAGCAACCAGCCATACCCCCTTCGGAACTGGAAGCTGGTGGAAATATCGTCCCTAATGACTTATTTGTCAAGAGTTTAAAAATCTATGAAACAGAACCTAAACGTCGATCCTTGGTTATTGAGACGGATCTTGACGACCTGGATGTCGTTTCGACGTCACCAATTCCATCTCCAAAGCCTAAAACACCATCGCCTACTCCACGGAAAATAAGCTATCCGGAGTTAAAGATAAGGGTGAAGGAGAGAAAGAAGAAGATGGCGAATGGGAATACAAGTATGAGGACGAAGATTCAGAATCTGACGCCAACGCTTAATGCTAAAACTGCAACGTCCCGCGAGGAAGTCCCAACAACTCCACAAGAAACAGGAGACAAAACATATAAAACAACTGCCATTTAATTTTTCATAATCTTAAGACGCGTTTAATAAAATTTTGCAATTGTTCAATAATTCTATCTAATTGTAAGGGTTATGCTCCTTATCTTAGATCAAGAAAGAATGATAAGCCAATATACTCCAATAGACTATTACGAAACCTACAAATGATATTGGAAAGATAACCTTGGATAGGTTATCAATTTCTCTCCACAGTACTCGACGAGTCTCTACCATTTTAGATGACGATGAAGATAAGACGTTATCCCTTCTGGATTTATATACCATTGGCAGAGTAGTGCGGCCACAACAGATAGATTTCTCAACAAGGGGCAATTTACTGGTGGCCACACTACGATCAGACAGAACACATGATCCAAGTCGAGCCTTTTGATAAGTCATTATATACGGGCTTATCTTATTTTGTTCTGGGGAGTGATCATCTAAATTATTCAAGTATTGGAGTTCTTGCCAAAGCCAGAAACGCGTGTAGGGGTTCGTCAATGGTTCCAGAGAGTTCTGTAATCATTAATTAAATTTAAACTTGTCTCATTTCCACCCCATATGACCAAATACCGTATGTTCACTGCCCCTAAAGGCAGATATCAGTTGTCCAACCACATCAAAGTATCGAATGGGGGCTGTTGTAGAGTCATCAAAAGTTTTAACTTGATTCTCTTTGATCTTCTCATGTATTTTTGAGTAAATGACTTTAACAAGGACGAATTGAGTTAGAGCACAGAATATCCAGAATATACATCCAAATATCCAGATATCTACGGCCTTTATGTACGCAACTGGAGGAAATTCTGTTTTCAATCCACCCAGATGTACTAGGATTGACACCATTAGCAAATATCTGAAGGATTTATTACATCATTAAAAGAAATTACTGACATCGATTGACACTTTGAAAGTGACACTGACCCTCGTGCAGGGGTTACGTCCAATTCCAGCCAGAAACTAAACCATGTCAAAATTACCACCAATGAACAAGGAATAAAAGATTGTACCAAATGACTCACTACAAGACGTTCGAATCGGAAAGTTGCCACCAGCTGCGACACATTCCCTGAAAGATAGAATGCCTTATAAGGAGGATAACACATGATCATAACCATCATCTTGATTTGAAGATAATCATGGAGACGGATAATCATGAACCATATTGATAATCTACACTTATCCCTGAAGAAACCTTGCTGGAAAACCGTGACAAATCTTCTCACTGGTTTTGGAGGATCCACAACTTCAAACTGTATCATTCTAATGGGTCTTACAAAGGAGGATTCGCCAATGTCGCCATCACAGTTGTCGTCGCTCCATTGGAATATGACACGGCTCACGTCATAGGAAACTGTCATTGGTTTGAATAAGGTTAAGATAAGATATAATGATAAAACAAATCATAGCTAACAGCTTTGTAGTATCATGGGGCAGAGTTGGACATCCAGTGGATAAAATGCAAAATTCATGTCACAAGCGACAGTTGCATTTAGGATGAGAGTATATGATAACCGATTATCCTCCAGCAGTAGAATATTATCCAGTTTGTCTTCAAATTTCTTGACTCCAGTGTATTTGGCGTTGACAATATAAGGATCAGTAAGCCAGAGGAGGTTCTTGAGTCCCGAAGGTGCTATTCTGTAGCTATTATCTTGTCCAGATAAGTCCCACGATAAGCGTCCTTCTATCCATTCCATTGTTAATCGCATGTTGATTCTGCAAATAATTAAATCTGAATTCTGATAATTTTAATTTTTAAGGCCCTCTTGATTGTCTCACCTGAATTCCATCTCTGAAGATTGAATTGGAGATACGGTGCGAACAGCTACTTTAAAATCCACCACAACAGCATCCCCATTGATTGTCATGGGTGGACGGGCTTTTTCAATTATGATTTTAAAATTATTGCATGTAAAAAATGTAATTAAACTTTTACTTACTTTTATCGTATTGATCTGGGAATTGAATTCCAGGAAATTTTCCATCTGTTTGTCCTTGGCCAATTGTGACGCAAGTTATCATTATGATTAGGGTGTTGAAGAAGATTTTCTTTGGCACGGGAATGAAACTACTCATCTTGTAAGATATATGTTGTAAGGATGACTTTGGTTCGGTTGGAGTTTCCGGTACTAACTGATTTCTTTTCCATTATGTGATAGGAACAGGCTCAAGGAATATGGAAAGTTCATCGTCTTTTATTGAGATAGTTTATTCTGGGATTAAATCAATAATAATTTGAGAAACAAAAACATAAACGTATTGATTACACATAAAAATCCTCTCCCCAAGTACTATAACGTTCTATTACTATTATTCTGATTAAATTAATTTGAATGAATGCATTATGTAATACTATAATACATCCTTATATATAAAATACCTACATAAATTATATATCACAGTAAAAACAAAGAATTTGACTAGATATTAAACAATATCAATGAAAAGCCTATAAAATGAAAATAAAATGAATGAAGACATTCCAATGTGACTGTAGTGTTCAACTGATCCTGTAAAAGTTTTTCATTCGCTTCATTAATTTAACACACACAATTTCCTATCTTAAATGCCTTTACCAAAGGAAATTCGTAACAGGTAAAACAATTCACAACTTACAAATGAAATTATGTTTGTTAAAAGATGAAATATGATGACATTACTTGGGATGCTGTGTACCCTTAACATTTGAAATTTACACCCATAATAATTTTATAGCAGGCGCAGGCGTCTGATTTTATAACTACCCGTCTCCCTAAAGATAGCACGCTAAGTTACTATTTAAAGGTGGTTTGGACAATAATAATATATGCAATGAATTATTCTAATACTTACTTAATGGGAGTTAAGATACCAAACCCAATAATTATTGTTTCCCGAAATGTTCTCACAATGATGAGTCTCTTCTGAACCAGTGTAGTAAGATGCATTAAGATAACCCATTGTCGGATCTTGTTTACTTGTTTTTTTATTTAACTATTTATAGTTTGGAGATTATAATTTAGACCCGTTTTTATTATTTTATCCATAGTTACCGTTATCAGTGGGTTACCAAGGGCAAATTTCAAATTCTTTTATTGCATCCATTTATAAACCGAATTGCCTGAAATTGAAATTTGACATGCTCACGTGGAATAGAAGGTCCTTCAATGTTTCTTATTCAATTAATATTGGCGTTCTGCTCGTAAAAATTGTTCAGGGGATTGTTTACAAATGTTTAAGGTGGAATTAAACAATGAAGTTAAGACAAAGTGATTTGAGAATTGAATGTTTTATTTTGAGATTTGAGAAAAGGAACCAAATGTTGCCTAGTTTCTCATGCGATGGACCCCAGACTGCTGTTTTGATCGCAAAAATTTAAGAAAATGATACTGCAGAGTTTATAAAATATTGGGCCAAATTTGTTGACGGATCATATTCATTATAAAGCTCTTGCAATAATAAGTTACTCTCAAATTTTTAATGCAAATGACTTAAATGCCTATTTATATATTTATCGACGAGAGGATTCATATGCAACAACTTCTCCTGAACTTGATCAATCTAAATCTTTAATTCGTTGCTATGTGCGTGAATGACACTAGAATGAAAATATGTTTATTAGATTTTACTAATAAATCATTATTTGAAAACCTACATTCTTAATATGAACTATGAACAACAATATGGTAACAATTAATTAAAAATTGTCTTGGTTAACTGATTTAATAAATTATAAAGGCGATTACTTTTTGGAAATTTAAAATGGGATTTAATAATGCGAACATTAAATTGCTTGTGATAATAATAATTGCTAAAGCCTAAGTCGCGGGTTGTTGACTATAAAGATTATCCAGATGAAATTTTAGGCCCTGCGGAAGGATCAGTTGTAACAGTGGCTAGCTTTAATGCAGGAAAGAAAACCGTTCCTATATTAAATCTCAAAGGTTTGTAAAGATGTGAGTGACCCTTATGCAATTATAATATATCAACTTAATTAATTATTACTGTACGGTAACCATGTGGGAAACTTCCAATTAAGTTGCATTTTAATAACTGACAAATTAAAATAAGCTTTCAATGTCCTTACAAAAATGTCACCCAATATGGGAGCATATTTTACGATTTTTATCCCTTACTTAGCTTGTTTAGCAAATGATTGATATAAGAAATATTTTTTCAATCGCTTCCAACCCATGGGGAAACACTTCTAACATTTTGGAGTTAAAAGATCTGGAGCCGTGCAAAAATGTTAAAATGTTAAAGATTTTAATTTATATATGATATGATGTAAATACTTCTGATTAGAATTATTTTCATAAAACTATGTCAAAAAATTTTTTTTAAATAAATGATAATAAAAGATTTTCATTTCATAGAAGACGATGTAAATGATCCCGGAACAGAACTCGGAAGTATGCACTATTGTTCCTAATGAAAACATTAAAAGATTTAATAATTATTATTTACACTTTTAGAGAAACTGGGAGAGTTTGGACAATCTATTGGGTAAATTAATAAAGAAATTTCAATTATTATTGCGTGTTTTAACTAATTTTATAAACCTTTAATAATAATAATAATAATTTATTTCAGTTTTGAGCGGCAATACAAGATTAACTGGCTTCGAAATACTCACTTTGTCATATCATATATAGAATTTCATGTTATTAATAATCAAATCAACTTTAAATATTAGATATAAATTACGCCAAAACAATCTTACTAACAAATTGTCAAAAATCCAATGATAGGTTATTGTTCCTGTATTCAATGTTCAACAAACTTACTAAACTCGGAATAGTTGAATTCTTATAGCGTACTCGATTACATTTAAATGGAACAAAAAGATTTTGTTTTCTCAAACGATCTGAATAAGAATTAGTAGCAAATTCTGGAAGAAAATCTCTAAACTTTTCATTATTCAGTAATTGTAATCCAAATCTAATTAACAATTTCTCCCTTCTCGGCACCAGAAGGGTTAGGCCAATGCTCTCTAGAACCTCTTCATAGTCTCGAGGACTGGAAAATTTACGATTAAAAATTAGTTGCATTGCTCTTCGTTGCACAGATTCAAGTCGTTTGATTTGGTCGGTTGATAGTCCTGAACTCCACAGTGGAGAGGCGTACTCAAGGATTGTCATGATGGAGGATTTATAGAATAAAATTAGTTCGTTTTTCTCATATCCAAGTCTTTTCAGTGAGCGAAGGGCCCAAAATCGCTTAGATGCGCTAAGTACCATGTGCTCTACTTGGTCATCCCATGTTAGGTTTACGTTGATTCTCACACCCAGAAGCCTTGTACTCTGAACAGATGAGTCGATATCCACTCCATTGGCAACAAACTTCCATCTTTGGCTCGGTTTTGCTCTTGTAAAGTCACACTTGAGAATCAATGTTTTTTTCCCGTTAAGTGATTGCTTGATGGACTTAGCTGCTGCATTAGCTTCCTGTAATATCATGTGTGTATTCGGATCGTCTGATGAGTCCTCTATTGAAGCTGCTGTGGCATCATCCACAAATCCGAAAATTCGAATTCTCTCACTTGACAGTCCTGGAATCCTCCTCAAGAAGGGGTCAAATACCAAGATGAAGGTCAGCGGTCCATTTAGTGACCCTTGGGCTAACAACCACTTTTTGTGTTTCAGAAAAAATTGAGGATACCATTGACCAAGGGAAAGGTATAATTAATTAGGAATCTTAAACGTTAATTTAAAATAACAAAATAACTAATTATTAAAATTTTTCAGCGGTGAAGGAAGATGTGATTGTTAGAATAATGGGTTAGTGCAATTATTTCAATAATTACCCAGAGAAGAAAAAAATATCTTATTTCATTAAAATAAGAAATAAGGAATTTAGCATGAGAATGGCTAAAAAGTTTAAATAAAGGCACTATTGGATTTACAACAAATAATCAAAACACAAGACTTTGGCAAGTTCTTTATTTACCTATTTTTTCTAATTTTCTGTACTAGAAGTAAGAGAGAAACTGAAAAACATTCAGATTGACATAGGAACTAAAGAGAGATCTATTAGCCCAACTTAAGGAAAGTAAGTGACATTTATATTATGTCTCCTCCATCACCAACGCGTCATAGAATTGTCAATCATAAATATTCAATACATTTCAGAATCTAACCAATTTTAAAAAGACATCATTGAGAAACTGCACGGGGATTCCTAATTGATAATTACTAATTGGTAAATTTCGGATGCGAATATCAAACGGTTATCTTAATTCCTCAAAATATATTCCTGAAAATAGAAAAACTTTCTATTACATAATGTTAATATAGACAAGATTTCTGATTGTAACCAATTCTTAAATCATTGTGAAGTTGTGTTAAATGTACGGGCAATTTGAAATAAACATATATATTCTCAATACTATATCAATATTTTTCTGCCTTAATCTATCATGCAAACATTTTATCACATCATAATTATAAAATCACATCACATCATATCAAAACATAATTCATAACGTATTAATGATCAAATCAAATTATTCTGGCCAGTGGTTTTGATATATACACAGGCAAAAGTTCTTTAAAATAAATATAAGCACCAACACCTGTTACAATGATTAGTTGACTTTATTTTTTTTGGACATTATAATTTGAACATTGTAAAACTTATTTCAAAGATAAAGATACAGGAAAAATGTAATATTAGCAACAATAAGCATACTTTACCAGCTGTAGAATCTATATTTAATGGTTTCTCATGAACCATTATTGCTTCTGCCGACGACTTTTGTTTCCCAATATTTGGTGCAATTGATGTATCATGCCATTTTATTAAGAAACTACAGATTCCAGATTGCACCAAATTTTCCAATCTTCTGTATAATCCCCTCATCGTAACATGACTGTATCCAGAAAAAACCCAACCAGAGTTGCTTCTCAGAAAAGCGTCATTGCTTTTCATAAACATTTTAGCCTATGTTTTTCTCTCAAACAAGGTATCTGCCTCTTGATTAAAATATTTTAAGAAAGAATCTATTCGATAGTTCCGGTCAATGAAAGCCGTTCTATTACAATTAGAAATAAATTGAAACATGGCACTTGTATTAGAAATGTCCCAAGCTCTGTGTCCATGATCTGTGTTGAAATCATTGAAGAATACTGTAAATGATGCTAGATTACTTTCGAATTCTTTCATGTTTTTTATCAAATGCGATAAAGCAAGCCCAAACTGGCTTTGTTGAATGTATATTGTGGGGGCGTCCACATAATTCTGTTTATCTGTTATCAATGACGATACTATTGGGGAAGTGATTTTGAATGTTTTTAGTTGAAGTCAAAATCAAAGGCTTAATTAGATTTGGAACATTAACAGCATCACTGGGAGATAAGCAAGAGCGTTTTCAAGTAAACAATGATGGAGACGTGGTTCAAGTGAACGACGCGGTCAAGGCATGACAATCACGAATCGAATCATCATCAAATTTCAAAATATTGGCATGGAACGTCGAAGGGTTAAAGAATAAAAATACTATTTTCTTCAATAATATTATCCAAATTAACGCAGACATTTTCTTCCTATCAGAAACCTGGCTAAATCAACCATTTGTACATAATAGAATACAAACAAACTATCATCTACACGATCAATTCGGACAAAGAGAAAACATCATGGGAAGATACTCAGGAGGATTCATAGTTGGAATAAAAAAGAATACAAAATTAAAAGTTGAACTAATAATAAAATGCAATACACATTGTGTAATTAAAATAGAAACGCCTGTGGAGACTTTCAACATTGGTTTTGTGTATTTAGCACCGAGTAATACCACATTGCTTACAGATATTTTAAATAGTATATGGTCATATAATGAAAAAACAATTTACATGGGGGATTTTAATGCCAGAATTGGCAATCTCAATCCAGCATTCTCTCGATACTCTGAACGAACCTCGCGTGATAAAAGAACTAACAGTAGAGGACATAAACTCATAG
>JAQFZB010000756.1:0-10901 GCA_034695165.1 Desoria trispinata | reverse complement strand
AAGACATTAGTAGCACGTGGTAATGATTTTAAAGAAAAGAATAAATTAGTTGGCATGGTAAATAAGAAAGAAGAAAAGTGAAATTGGTGCCATGGTTACGTAAAAACCATCCTCTCAAAAGGATTGCTATGATTTTGGGCCAAAAAGGGAAAAAGAACCCTTTTCAGGTAGCTCCGGTGGTGGTTAATACGTCACAGTTTGGCTATATACATATAGCACTTCATTGCTATACCCAAATCTATTTTTAATTTTAGTGGCTATACCCAAATCTATTTTTAGTGGCAAAATCTATTTTTAATGTTGGGTGGCTATATAGATACAATACTACTCTGTGTTTCTCCTTCAATAGCTAAAACAAGATTTAACGGAAGGGTAAGGGTATCAATAAGAAGCAAAACAATCCAAACCTTATATAATATGAATTTTAGTAACTTTATGATAAACAAGAAAAAAATGTTTATGGAATGTTCATTTTCTATGCATAGAAAAGAAATATAACAATCCTTACAATATCTTAATAAATAATTTACTCGATTAATAGTGGTTGAGAGTATTTTTTATCCATTGTATTTACAAGTCTTATAACCAGTGCTTAACTTCGCATGTTTTTCAAGTGTACTTTGATTAAATTGAACGCAAGATTCTGCATTGTAACATTGAATATTATTAAAGCATTTTGACTGTTTAACTAATTTAGATAAAATGATGTAATCATTTTTCACAAGTGACACACAATCAAGTATTATTCCTTTTAAGGACGTAAATGTAAAATTTATGTCTAGAAATTTTATTACACTTGGACAGTCTAAAAAAATCTTCAAAACTATCAATTCAACCGATTGCAAATTTAATTTAATTTTTGTGTTTTCCCTAACATACTCCTTACTTCCTAAACATATCTCTTTATTAATAAACACCAAGGTTTTTAACTCTGAAAACGTATTTAATATATCCTTTAAATTATCACTTTGTAATGACTTTTCATTCATATGGACCTCTACCATTTTCACTCGATCGGGACATTTTATGTATCTATAAATTGAAAATGCGAAAATTGAATTTACTGTATTTTGTAAAGGAAGAACTATATTAATTGAAGTTTGATTGCAAAAGTCAAAAAACCGATTCGATTGGAAAATTACTTTGTCCATCCCAGTACTTATGTCTAATGCTGAACTTTCACAGGTTCTGTCTACAGAAAACCTTTTTTCGGTAGTAACATTAATGTTTAGTGGGTCACGTTTCTCGTTAACAAATTTTGTGAGATAACCTAAAACCATAATTAAGAACACTGTTCCTAGAATTAATAAAAATGCCATGACGATCACGAATTGGCAATTACGTTTCTGCAGTTGCTGAACAGATTTGTCCCCGTTCTCACAAGTTCTCCTCATTGGTTGGTATACTGAAACGGCACAAATTTATAAATTAAACATTCTTTACTGCTTGAAATTTTGTAAATCTTTGTTAAAATTCGAACCGAATTTTTAATAAAAAAATTTTCAACAGTAAAAACTTAGTGGACAAGAAATAGTTCCCAAAGTTTGTGAAATCAAAGACTTTAGAAATTGCGAATAACGTTATATTATTTAACGAGCTAATATTATCCATGAAAAATTCTTAATAAGTGGTACCAAAACATTCTTGCAAGAAATAGATAAATAAAAATACCCAACATCCTGTTGAATGACCTTTTTCCACTTTGTCCCGAGATATCGGGGATAATAGTTGAGACAGAAACTTCTATTGGGGATACGAGCGTTTGCAAGTTTTCACTTCTCTTTCACCTTTTTTCTAAAGTGAGAGTAAAACCTATGGTTACGCTTCGCTTAGTATCTATTCAAGGGGGTCTCTGAAAGTTTTGCCCCCATTTTACGGGCCCATTATTAACTTTATCGAAAAATTGTGTTCTCTAAGATTTCTGGAAACGGCAAAGAGCTAGTGCGGAATCAGGTTGTGCTAGCAGCAAAGTTGTACCTGAACCGAGATATTCAACTTTGAAAGATTGAAATTGCTATGGTATGTTTCCTATGGGACCTACATACCGTAGCAGTTGTAAATATCAAAAAAAATACGATTCCGCACGTTTTGATAACAATTAGTTTGATGTTGGTCAAAAAATGGCACAGTTATAGCGATTTGAAATTTATGTTCTTTCTATGGTCATTGGTCGGTGTTAGCAACCTGTTAAATTTTTTATAACGGGCAAACTATATTTTCGTTAAAATTGTATTTAAAACTATTGTTAAATACTAGATAACTATAATCCACTAAAAACTATAAAATAAAAAATTAGTTTAAAAAACAAAAGGTTCTAAAGTGAGAGGGCACTTAAAAGTATAAAACAAGACCACTCCCATTTAATTACTGACTGACAATTTTAAGTCTTTAATATTCTATATTTTAATATCTCTCACTGGGACCGAAACAAGCAGAAACGAAAAATTGCACTAAAATACTTATAGTAGCTGTAACACAATAAATTCATCATGAATAAAGGATATTGTATAATTACTTATCATTATATCTTTTGTAGTTATTTATAACATTTTAACATTTAACTTATACAAATACAGAAATAAAATTCAACGTATGCGAACTTCCGGTCACTGTGAGTGATATTAAAATATTGAATATTAAAGATTTAAAAATTGTCAGTCAGTAATTAAGTGGGGGTGGTCTTGTTTTATACTTTTAAGTTCCCTCTCACTTTAGAACCTTTTGTTCTTTTAACATTTTTTTTTATTTTATAGTTTTTAGTGGATTATCGTTATCTAGTATTTAACAATAGTTTTAAATGCAATTTTAACGAAAAAATAGTTTTCCGGTTATAAAAAATTTAACAGGTTGCTAACACCGACATAGTCCCATAGTAAAGAACAGAAATTTCAAATCGTTATAACTGTGCCATATTTTGACCAACATCAAACTAATTGTTATTAAAACCTCATTTTATCTTTCCCTATTTTCCGGTTTATTTTCACTCTTGGTCAATATGTACATAACTTATCTTTGATCTGGCCATCTTGGCAAGGTTCGTGCTGACTTCATCAGATTATTGCTGACCTTGCCAGATTCATGATAAATTTTGTCTTGGTTAGGACTGCATAATTTCGGACATGGTCAAATTCTTGGTCAGATTCCTGGCTAGAACCGTACTAACCTGGTTAGACTTTTGTCTCGATTCATGCTGACCTTTTGAAATTATTGGCTAGTATCTTGCTGACCTGATCAGATTCAAGATAAGTTCATTGTCTTGATCTGCATAATTTTTGAAATGATTGATTCTTCGTCAGATTCACGATAAAATACCTATGCCAGGTTAGTGCTGATTTGGTTTCATATATTCTGACATGGAATATAAATTCTGACTAAAAATAATATAAGATAAATAAATACATACCGGTGAAGGGGGGAAATAAATTGCAAAATTGGGTACGATAAAATTAGGTTCAAAAAAATAATGAGAGAGAAGTGAAACCTCGCAAGCTCCTTTAACCACTCATGTTCATAATAGAAATAGCATTTAAAAACTTGTTAGCCCGACCAAAGGGCTTATGTAATTGTCAATACTGTCGTCTGTCTGTCTGTAAACACGTTTACTCAAGAACGCGTCATCCGATCTTCATGAAATTTTGCAAAATTTAAAATGCAAGTACAAAGTTTAATTTTAAAGATGAGAAAAATCAGTCAAATGGTTCTTGAATGGCAAGACCCAACGTAGGGGAGGATCGCGACTCTAGCTACCGCAATTATATAGGGAAAAATTTCAATCGATTTTGGCCACTCGAAAATAATGACTACATATGATTTGGTAAAGAAAAGGGGGGGGGGGTAGTAGCAAGTTAGATGAATAAATTATTATCATTATACAATGGAAATGAGAAAAGTTTTATGTTTACAATAATTAATTTAAAACATACGCTGGGTCGGATGATTTTTGTTTATAAATGAAGTAGTTGATTTTTCGGCTGCCTCCAAATTATTAGAGTCTAGTTTCTGCATTATTTCTGGCAATTGTTGACCATTGTATTTAAACGGTGTTGGAAATATAATATTATCAACATTTGTGTTTTGTTGTAATGAAATGTTTGTGGCATTTTCTACATCGGTTGTTATCGGACGTTCTATCGATTTTTGTCGGAAATTTTGAATTTTCTCTGAAAAATGCGCATAAAATACACCTGACATTATAATGGCAACTTGAAAACAGATTTGAAATGAATATCACAAAAATCAAAAACACTATCATGAGTAAAACACTTGCCTGCCGAATTTCGCAAGTTCAAATTAAACAATATTTTCTCTAGGGATTCAATTGTCGCCTCTGAACCTTCTTGAGCTATAAATATAAAAAGTGTTTCTACAATCTTATCGTACGGGTTGTTGTGTAAAAATATAGCATATTTTTTATCTTGTTTTATCTTCAACATATCCACAAATTGCCCAAAATGGTCTGGTAAAACGGGATCATCTTTTAAAATATTCGCAATGTCCGGAATATTCCAGTTGGACATGACTATGACCTATGAACTTGCGAAGTTGAAATATACAACTGAAAATAATAATCATAAAACTTATTTAAACTCCACAGTTAATGATTCTGGTTAGCAAATATTGTTATACATCCTAAACCCCCAATTAAAACAATTATTCCAAGAATCATTAACAATGAAATGACGGTCAGGAAGTTGCAGTATCGCTTCTGGAGTTGCTGAACAGATTTGGCCCCGTAGAGTTCTCCTTATTGATCGACGCTTTCTTTTTTTGCATTGACACAGGGTACTTATGGTTATATATATTATTCTATTCAAACATTATCTACAAAAAATTATTCCATAGAAATGTCAATGCAAACAGACTAAAGAATAATATTCTCCGCAAAACGAAAATTTTTAGACCTGTAAACTCCAGATCCATACAAATGAAATCTATATACGATACAGAGTAAGAGATTTCATTGACGTGTCGTTGCAATCTTGTTGGACTCTATTTGAACTCATAGTTAAGCAAAAAGGGTTTACACTATTACAATTACACTAAATTGTTCGTTTCAACCAAAAAAACTTTACACTAATTCTTTCACAAAAAAAAAACTAATTCTTCATTGCTTGAAATTTTGTAGATCTTTGTTAAAAAATTTCAACAGTAAAAACTGTGACGTCATGAAATATTTCCCAACGTTACAACGAGTTGAGAGCGAAAAGTATTTTAGAAATGGCGAACAATTTTATATTATTTAACGAAGTTGACTTCAACAAGAAAGAATTTCAATAATAACTCTGTTATAACTCGGTTCTGTAATTATTATCTTTATTTGTATTTTATTGAATATTTGCTGTATTTAATATTTGCTGATATGTCTCTCAATTCTCAATTTGCCTCCATTAAAGTGTTACACATACATGTTTACACATACATATTATTACGTTTATTTGTGTTTCCGGGACATAAAAGATGAATCAAACCCGTAACTTTTCAAATGTTTACTTTACGGAATTTTTTTTGGAAAGAATAATGAGCATCAGTGATAGGATGAATAGAATCGATAAATTACACATTATTTTACTGAGCTGCTCTGGTTTGGGCTGCATTTAGATTGCTCTGTACGATTTATTTTAATAATATACAGATTAAAAAACGTACGACCTTTGAATGAAACATACTTGAATAGTACTTGGATAAATTTTAAAAATATTAAAACGTTGTTTTAAATTTCAATTACTTATGAACTACTTTTTTATTTATAAAGTCAGCCTTCAACGGGGCAGTTTTTCTCAGAAAACGAAACTTCAACGTATGAGCTGGTTTCATTAAACTCATCACAACTCTCAGGGCTTAAGCACGAAATCTGACGAAAACAATAGGAGGTTGACACGATTTACTTAATATTTGAATAATCATCTCCAATAAGAGTGACACAATCAAGTATTAGCGAATTTAACACAGGGAATACGAAACTGTTTTCAACTATTGAAGTTAGCGCGGGACAGTAATAAACGTTCTTGAACTTAGCTAGAATTACTTTAGAAAGCTTTTTGAATTCGTGCCTGGCCTCATATTCAATTACTTTTGAACAGACGTTTCTACTGATAAAGTAAACTGCTTGAATATTCTTAAAACCAACAAAAAGCTTTTGAAAATTAAAAGATTTGTAGTCTTCCTCTGTAACAAATACTTCTAATATTACAACATTATCAGAACATATAATATTGTCCGAAATTGGAAGAATCGGCATACTGGTAGAATTAATTTCATTAACAACTACGACCAGATTAACAGACTTCTTGTAGCATAGATTAACGTCGTGCCTATATCATCAACAATGGCAGTATTGTTACAGTCTACCAAGCTATTTACATCATGATGAATGTATTTGCGCATTATGGATGATTCCTTGTTTTCCATTGATGCTGAAACCGCTTCGATTCCTCCGTCTAGACTTGGGGAAATAAATTCAGTTGGAACATCCGAAGTACTCTCAGAACTGCTAAATTTGTGTACACAATATTGAACAGTAAGGGAGACAGAAGTGAATATCAGTGCATGTTTCAAAAAAATTTTGAAATTTTTTAATTTTCTTTGTATATAGTTTTGCCGAACTGCATGTATAAGAACCTGATTATTTTAAAATTTTAGGTTTATAATACTTAATTAAAAACGGACGCTGGAGCCTGGGATTTTCGTTTATAGGATATATTAATGTTTCGGCTTCCTCTGAATTATTTTGGGTGTCATTCGAATGATTTTCGGGAGACTGCACGAATACATCTTTATCACAAATAAACATAAAATTAACCAATCTTATTTTTCAATATTTATTGAAAAATTTACCTTCTATCCGGTTCTATATTTTTTCTGGCAAATGTACATTGCATTCAAGCTGTGTTGGAGAAATAATATCATCATTTCCGTTTTGTAATGATGAAATGCTTCTGGCATTTTCTACAACGTTTGGTAATAGAGGTTCTGGCGGTTGTTGTCGGAAGTTTTGCAGTTTCTCTGAAAAAAGAGCACCAAATACACATGACATTATGATGAAAATTTAGTCAAAATTGAAAACAGATTTGAAACTTATTTTACAAAAGGTCCAACAAATCAAAAAAAAACACTCACCCGCCAAATTTCGCAATTGCAAATTCAACAGTATCTCTTGTAGGAAATCAATTGTCGCCTTGAGTTCAATTGTACTTGAGCCGTTTTGAGCCTTAAATATCTGAAGTGTTGTTGCAATCTTATCGTAAAGGGTTTCTTTTGAAAATATGATAAATTTTTGATCGGCTTTTATTCCTAAAAGATCAATAAATTGTCCCAAATGTCTTAGTAAAACGGAATCATCCTTTAAAATATTCGCAATGTCTGGAATATCCCAGTCAGGCATGATTACGAGCTCTAAACTTGCGATGAGACATACAGGTGAGAAGAATATTCATATTATTACTTATTTCAACTCCACAATCATGATCTAAACAAGATTGTTTGCTCATCTTAATAAAAAACACAATCAACAAGTGTTGGAAGTTTATTGATTGTTTGAATTTTCATATTGAATATTTGATCAAATACAATTTACTTTTGCTGAACACTTCCTGATTTCAAGAATTTGAAAATAAATTGTTGACTTTCTTTTTTATATGATTTGAGTTAAAAGCCTGCAGTGCAAACTTGATGGAGCCCGAGCCAGGATTGTTGACAATTTTTAACCCAGCTTTTCTTATTTAGAAATACTTGCATGGGCATGTGATCAGTAATTCTATTTTGATGGTTACTACGGTAGCCTGTTTACTTAGCTGCGAAATGATCTTTACGTTATGTTCGAAACGATACTCAGCTTCGAACATAACCTTTGTACGTCTGTATTACATATATGCGCAAAATGTCATCACGATCGGTTGACGAGTTCTGGAGTTATAGCGATGACAAGATTTCCCATATAAATGCGGTCCGGGGCCTTGTTGGGTCCCATCATTCAAAAACTACTCAACTGATTTTGCTCATAGTTTAACTTTATTTTTGTATTAGCACCATAAACAAGTTAGCAAAATTTCATAAGGATCGGTTGAAGGAGTCGGGAGTTATAGGGATGACATTATCTATTGCAGGATGTCATCTATTTCCTAATATCATGAGATTATAAGCTCAAAAACGGATTGACCAGTCGCAATGAAGTTTTGCATTAATTCAATTGTAATTTATTTGAATTTTGTATTTCTAATTAAAGGAAGGTGTAGGTTGAAACATAGCTCTAATTACTGACAACATGTGAATGAAAATATTTCTGACGAAAGAAGATGAGTATGAAGAATAACTATAAATACTGACATGTCAATGGAATTATGTAAAACTTTAAGGTTCTAGTTCCATTAAGTTGCACTGTAATTTTTTTAAAGTGTATATATTTCTTTTCAATTAATTAGTTAATGGTTTCATTCAACAGTCTAATATCATAATGACGAGAAAATTGATGTCAAGATGTGAGATGCATTTTTAGTCAATCCAGTGTAATTAATTTTAATTTGTATCCCGCCCCCTAATAAAAAATAAACGTTCAGAGCATTCGGTTTAATTGAAATTTTTAGACATGACAATTTCCTTAGGTGAGGCACCAGGGTGACATTTCGCAGAAATGTTGCTAACCACAAAAAAGTATGCATTCACTAGAGTCCTGGAAAATTCCAATTCTCAACCGATTTACTTCATCTTTTGTTTAAAGTTAGGTTTTTCAAAATTCTAGCGGTTCTTCTGAACGGATTTTTTCAAAACTTTGCGAATTGATGAAATGTAAAATGGACAAAAAATTGGACAATTTTAATTTTAGAAAAATGTCAGGATTAGGATATTTCATAGAATAATATTATAGAGTACTAGGTATAAGGGGCAAGTTAGACACGACGGTATTAGAGAGTTATTGTCAGTAGGAGTTTAGAGATTGAAGAGTGAACATGTAGTTGTAGTTTAGAGAGCGAAGAGGTAACAAGTTGTATTTTAGAGATTGAAGAGGAAACAAGTAAATAATTATCGGTCTGAATTCTTGTTGGTGTTGCGTTAATTTATTATATCATTTAACTACGAGGTCATCATAAGTCGTATCCCTAATCCCTTTAGGATCCCTGGACCGAAACCGGAATCTTTTGGTAAGTTAGATAGTCAGATAAGGTCAGATAAGTGAAACGGTTATTATTGGCATATAATAGTTGATGTAGTAGAGCATCTCTCTCTTCTTCATAAAAATTACGAAAACAAATACACAGATCCTATATTCTAAGTTTTGAAGACATTTTAACTCTGCAAATTTTAAGATGTCAAACACCAAAATCAGGTCAAAATTAAAAATTTTGGCTGCCCACAAATTTGTATTAATCATAGGCTAAATTACTGAGGTCAAATTGCAACAATACTACTATTGACAAAAGTGAAAAAAATCAAATAAACATAAAATTCATTAAAATTGGTCATATAAAGGTCGATTAAAACGAATAAATAAAAAATGGTAATCAAAAACCGGTACTGCTTAGGTGAGGCGCGTTCAAAACTTAAATAAATTAAATAAACTAATAAATTTCTCTAATATTTTGTATAAAATAATTCTTAAGGTTGCATCACCGATCGTTGTTTCGTTAATTTGAAATTTTGATCGGCACTCACAACGAGCGGTGATGCAACCTTAAAGATTATTTTCTACAAAATATTAGAGAAATTTATTTTAAAGTTTTGATCGCGCTTCACGTAAGCAGTACCGGTTTTCGATTACTATTTATTATTTTCAATATATTCGCGATCCTCCATCACGTTGGGTCTCACCATTGGAGAGCCACTCAACCGATTTGGCTCATCTTTAAACTGGATCTTTCATTTAGCATGATAAACAAGTGTGCAAAACTTATAAAAATCTCGCGTTCTTGAGTTATTCTGCTGACAGACAGACGGACAGACATGACAATCCCATAAGCCCTGGCTCGGGCTAAAAACTCCATATAAAAATATTTGTTAATTTGAATACTAAAACATCAAATTCCTCAATAATGCAAAATATTAATCTTTAAGCGGACATTATGGATGTGGATATATGTGTATGGCAGGTAAATCTATATTTCGTCAATAATTATCCAACATTTGCAGACAAACAACAATTTCATTTCATGATCCCGACAATTCGACTGTATTCCATTTTCTGAATGAGGCTCAATGTGTACTCCAAATAAGTATTTTCATATGAGCAAAATCATAAAGTTCATTAAACGTGAACTGATAAAATAAACCGTTACAACGAATGTAACCAAGGGGTGTAAACAAATCCACTTCTTAGACTTCCGTCTGAGTTCAAAACGAGTTTCAAAATCTAAATCTCCGACAAAAACCCGTAACAATTGAAACTTTACTCATATTTGGCCTTTTGACGTCAAATAGAAAGGTCACGGGATCATTGGAGATCAAAATTAACCTCAAAATCAAAATCTCCATACGAAAGCCGATCAGAAGCGATACTTCTCGATTTTAACCTTTTAACTTCCCTTACATCCCTTATAACCCCTTGACCGACAGAGACCAAAAACATAGCCAGCCGTTCTCATGCCCCATAGAGTTCATGTACAAAGTTTCATAAAGATCCATTAACGCGTTCGAGAGTTAGAGCACCAACTGACAGACGCAATAAATTAATAAATAATAAATTGATATGTTTAACAGATAACCACAAACAAACAAAGATAACTGATGCTAAAGAGTTCAACACACTTTTACTTTCATAATACGCAACCGAAACGAAGAAACTTAACAAAACTCTTTTTTTAAATTAACTTCACAAAGAATCTGATCCCATTTCTACCAAATTGGGGGGTAACTATGGGCCAAACTTTGTGAGGGTATTATTATATGACCATTGACAACTTTGCTGCTGCTGC
>JAQFZB010000755.1:0-10904 GCA_034695165.1 Desoria trispinata | reverse complement strand
CTGAAATTGGTGGCGCCTCTGTTCACTTTTTCAGGCCACTATCAATCTCAGAGCGCCTCATTCAAAATACAGAAAAAATAAATAATAACAAATTACAATTACTTTATTTCTTTTAATTGGTTTTATTTATTTAATTAATTAATTAAAGGGCAATTAACATTCTAATTATTTAAAAAAAAACTTATTAATAAATTGTTTTAAGTGTTTTTTTGTTTTCCAGGAACTCGTCGTCCTCCATGGGTTGTGCAACTGTAAATCTAATTAGTTGTTTAATTTTTAATTAAAATTAACTTTTTGCAACATGATTGTGTGCTGTTGGAAATAAATAAAGTCCTTAATTACTGATTGTTTATCTTGTTTAATTTTTATTCATTACCGGCTTCTAGATTAATTACTTTAAAGTATTGAAAGTTGAAATAGGCAAATTTAAAAAAGATAACATTACAGGCTTCATTAATTATTATGTCATTCGACGGACTCATAAAAGGTACACTATGACTATCATCTTTCGATTGTACTATATATTTAGCGTTTTCATTCACGCAATTTTCAAGATTTAAATCCACACTGGGAATTAAATAAAGCTTATTTCAATTTGGCAACAACATTGGGACTTATTAAAATCCCTAAATCTAAATACAATTCATATCATTCATTAATTCGAAACATTTAAGGTACATTCTCATTTCCATCCTCTGTCTCCATTCGAAAATCAGAAGGGATTATTATTGCATTAAAATACATTATTGGATTCTTAAAGCCCTTAACTTTGGAGCGGATTTGTTACACTACCGTCTAGAATTAAATTATTTATAGTATACTTTAAATTAATCCTTGTCACTTTGTCAGCTCATAAGAAATGGATCTTCTAAACAATTGAACATCCTTGTCCTTGGCTTTCAGCCTCAGTATCATCTTCAGTGTTAACATTATTTTGCACAGTGCCTATATTATTACTAGAAGTGGATGAATTTTGAAAATCCACATGTTCCGTGTCGTGATGTAAAGAGTTTCTCCGAGCAATTACTAATTCTTCTCCATTGTTAGAAGTTTCATCAGAGTCTGGAATGCTCGCAACACTTTGTTTCGGACTTGTTAGTCTTCTTGGGTGAGGATGAGTATTGTTGATGGAATTCAAGTTATTGTTGGAAGGATCATTTTGTTTCCCACCCGATATTAATGGTAATCCTGTAGATATACTTAATTTCCCACGGCTAATTGCAGGTTCTGTCTTTCTTCGTTGTAAATCCCCCGGAAGAGAATGGGAAGCTGAGCCTAATAGTTCTGGAGCAACTGATGAGGATGCATGCACTTGAGCAATTGATAAAAACTTTGATAGCAGTCCATGTACTTGGGTATTGATCATTGTTGTGAATACTTTATACCCCAAACTGCACAAAAACAAATAAACATTGTTAAGAAACATTTCCATAATTATTTTAACGCATTATGTCATTGTCCTCACCATTGTGTATTTGACCAAACAGTAAGGCTTATTAATCCATCACGAAGATTTTTAAGGACCTCTGGATGTTGATCTCTTGACGCATTCACGCTTCGAAACACTCCCACTGCATCTTTTAATGCCACAGATATCAAAAATGACCAATCTAGAATCCCTGCAAAAGACAACGACAATAATTTCAACAAACATTACTATTTTATTTTAAATGCATAGTAGTTAACTATTTAATTAGTGTACCTGCTTCCCACATAATCTGCTGCAAGAATCGCAATTGAATACCAGCTTTAGACGAATTCAAAGTGGATGCTTTTATTGATTCCGCTAATCCAACGATGGGTGAAAAGTCAGAGGCTTGTATTGGACTTTGGTCGAGCATTATACTTTCTTCGCTGAGAACACTGATTGCGTCATCTAAAAAATAAATTTTGTTAATTTTCATCACTAAATTAATAAGAAAAGGGAGTATTACCTGGAATATTCGAATGTGGGACAAGTCGAGCTTCAGCAACACCGTTATTTTCAACATTATTTCCAGGGGTTGAATTGTATCCACTATCATTACCTCCAGGTCTGTTGAAACCGTGTCTATTGCCAAACACATCAACCGTGAGAGGCTTCAAAGGCGACGTTGTCTCAGAAGCAGGGAATTTCATGGAATCTGTTGAGAATAACAAAATTAGTGATACTCTACTGGTCACTAAAATTGAAATATTTCAAATTGGATGTAAACTAACCCATGGAAGGGGTACGACTATGAAGTGCTGTACATGAGAATTCAGGATATGGCCAATCAAATTCCGAATGAATCATTTTAAGTGCAGCTACAAAATCTGAAACCATTACAGCCTTCTTTTTCTTTTCTTTCCTTAGCCAAGAAACCAAGTGGAAATCCAAATGAGCAGCCAATTTTCCAAGATCTCTTAATTTCCCTTCGGACAAAATCCTACGAGCATGTCGTTCAATAATTGCATCGACATATAGAGCTCCAGGAGTTGCCTTTTCATTTCCTCCGAATCCAATTCCATCACCAAAAACCAATCCGTTGGTGTTGCTGCTTAGACTTAATAATGGCTGATTTGAATTAATACTACCAATCCCATTGATATCTCTTGATGAAATATTATCCACTATTGCATTCACAATAGTATTTGTTGGAGGAGTGCTGCCCATTGCGTTGGAAGAATTCCCAGAAGTGTTCAGTCCCATGGATTTATTACTCATCGACGGAGATATTTGACTTGGAGATTGATTTAAACCTCCTGTTTGTGGTAATGGAGGCGAAGGTCTGCTTTCTGAATTTGTTCTGCTAAGTTCTCTATGCTGGTCTGAAAATTTTGGAACAACACTTGTGCTTGCACTTCTAACACGGGGCACTTGCATTGTTCCTAGCACCATTGAAATATCATATTCCGATGGACTGACCTGGAATTAGAATGGAAAAAACCCAATTACAAAATGATAAATTATTGTTTATAATATTTTTTGTAATCAGGATTTTTAACTAACCGGTGGAGTTTGAGTGTTGAATTTTACCACAGATGATCTCAGGGGTTCGACATCACTAGGATCTAAAAATTATAAAGTTGTAAAGTCAATGACGATAATACAAAATTGATGCATTAATAAAAAGTGATTTACCAATTGCTTTTAAAAATCGGACTAGATCTTTTACTAAATCCCACTTTCTATTTTCCAACGCTTTATCCATTAGCTGGGTTGCAAATTTTCGGGAAACTGTAGGAGATTCTAGATTTTGAATCACAAGTAAATAAGTTGCAGCTATATCTAATTGACCGCGTTGTAAACATTCGTCAAAAAGTGCCCGAGGTCTGCCAGCCACCGAGAATAGATGAGGCCATAATGCTAATTCCGTTTTACGTGCACATTGTCCAACTGTCCTTAAATATACTGGAAATTCACGAACAAACTCAATGATGGAAGGAAGAAGTGCGTCAGGAATCGGCTGAAAATTATTAATACAATTTGTACTAATAACTATGGATTAGAATTTGCGAATTTAATTAAACTTTTGTTTTACCTCTTTGCTAGTAGCTTCTTCTTCAAGAACTTCATGCAATAAAAGTTCCAATGAATGCGGAAAATATGGTAATTTTGAACAACTTCGTGCAATTTCCCATGCATAATATCCAAGATTTCGTCTTATCAACTGTCTAAGTATTTGATGGAGATATACTTGACTCTAAAAAAACAAAGAAAGTGTAAAATATTTATATATTTAATTATTTCATATACATCAAACTTAAATGATGTTCTCGTACCGTTCGTTGTAGAATACAAAATGGGAATAAAGCATACAAAGCACAACTTGGGTCTGCTGGAGTCGTTGGTCCAGCAATTGTATACGATAAACAATCATTTTCTGCACCAAGGATAATGGCCTTCTCAAATAAGATGGCTAAAATAAAACAATAAGTGTTATTTAGTTGAGGGTGGGATTTATTTAGCATTGAATTACTTACTTAGTGGATAAATAGAAATAGGGAATCCCAACATAATCCGACTTGAAATGAATGTATGAATAGAACTTGGTGATTTTTCTTTCAAAGGTAGCCACACCCTCATTTCTTGTCCACAATATAGCCACAATGCTTCACTTAAATAAGGATTATGATGATGCCCCATACATTGCTGCTGTTGAGATTGGATTGAAGAATTAGTAGATGATTCCGTGAGTATTGGAACAGCATTACAGGCTCTTGGTAGCCAAATCATTTCAACACAAGAGGCTAAAACTGTGGGGGTGATGTACTGCGGAGCATTTCCTTGATTATTTTCCTGAACCAGGAACTCATGATGAAGAATCATTAGTCTTCCTGATACGTTGATGACCACACTATGTTGTTGAGTAGCAATAGGTGCAGTAAAGGATGTTTTAAGTGTCGTCAAATAAACAGATATGACACATGCTGGATGGACACACAATGCGCTTATATCGATTGTTTGCAAGCAGTCGCAAGGATCTTCGTAAAAAAGATATTGCTAAATATTAAATCCTGTCTTGATGAGAGTAGAAAGTAATAGAATGATAGAAATGATATTATTGTACCTATTGTATTGGGATTCGTAATCTCATGAATCAAATCACTTCTCAATTGAAATATAGCGAGGGTCGAATCAGCAGCGAATACCAGTAGTTTGTCCCGATCTAAACTAAGAAGTAAAATTTGGGACGGAAGTTGCTTAACGTGAGCAAATCTGTTGTCTAATTTAGAGTCTCGAGGATAAAATCTAAGTTCATCCCTGTCCTGAGCAATATCATATACGGCCACAACAAGATAATTTCTCCACCACATCATTCCTCCGACAACAACGAAATCCCGTTCTTGCGCTTCATTCCCAAATAGTTTCCACTTCCTGTCAGCAATCGAGTAATGTGCTAATCCATATCTCCCAGATACAGCTATGTGTAGACCTTCCGGATCCATTGCTGTGTACTAAAATTGCAAAATCACTTTTGTTTAAAATAATTCTGTAAATTATTAATTAAACATTAAAAAATAATGATTATCTTACTCTGATGGGCCAATTTGTTGCAGAATATGTATGAGGAATAGGGACTACAACCCAGTTCTTATTATTTCCCAGTGGTGCAATTGTCTCGTTTGCTTTATTTTTAGCACTGGTTGAAGCTTTGTTGCTGCTGACTCCACCTGCACCTGTTGTTCCCATTGATGAGCCTGTGAACCCCTTATTGGCGGAGGATAGCAAGGATTCCCCACTGAAGTTAATTAATAGCCTATCTTCTCCTTGCAGATATAAATGTTCTATTTGACTCATCGATGGATTAACAGTCAGAGAACTCTTGACAAAAGGAATGATAGCAAATAGTCCAGCGTGGAAGCAAGTATCTGCCAAAGAATTGGATCGTGATGTCTTTGTTGTAGCATCCGTGGAGGAAGGGTTTAAGGATTTGGTTTTGTGATAAAAGGAAGTACTGCTCATTGCGTTTTCTTCTACAGCCATCCAAAGTTGATAACCTTCGGCAGCCCAATCTACCGATCGAATGATTTTTTGAGCAAATGGAGACAAATCTCCTGTCCATGACCATGAGCATGTCAGTAGAGAACCAAAAACACTCCAGAGAGAGAATCCACCTTTTTCCCAGGTTATTGCAATAGCACATCCATCTAGAAGTTAATCACAATATATGTAAATATAGGTATAAATAAGGGAGTATTATATTATATTATGCGACAATAGTACGTACCAGGTGTCCACGTCATGCATTTTACTGCACCTGGAGAACCTGGAAAATCTTTGGACGATAGCTTCAAGTGAAAAAGTAATTGCAATCCTCCAGTCTGATCATCAACACTGTACACAGAGGTTTCGGCGTTTCTGCGGCCAAAGCTAAGTAATCTGTACTTATGATTTACACTTGAACACGTTGAATCATCTAGATTTGGAGCCCATATTCCTTGCACACTATTAGGATCATAGACTTTTGTAGTTGCCGTGAGAAAAGCTGCTCTTCCATCAGATAAAACGAGAGAAAATCCTCCGATTAATGGAGAATAATGTAAATCGATGGGATAGACGTTAGATTCCTGAAAAAATAATTACAATCAATTTATAAATAGTATATTGAAACTATTACGAATTTCATTGATGAGCGACATACTTGAATTGGAACAGCACGCGATGCATGTTGATCCACAGAGAATGGAATACGTCGAAGATCAATACCAAAATCATTGTTCACGGTTCCATCCCAGCGGTATCGGAGAATGTGATTCTCATCTGTAGAAACCATCAGCTCATCCCGGAATAATGTTACGCAACCAATTACTCTTCCTCGAACAGCTATCTCGTGAATCTTTTTTTTAAATAAATTAATCAAAAAAATGTATACAAACACGGCGTCAGTAGTCTAAAAAAAATAATCATCATACCAATTCCAGTGCAATGGCAGGGATTGGTTCTTTTTGAAAGAGTTCATCACTCTCACGTCTCAACTTGGGATTGTCGGGATCAATTTGCTCGTAGAGATTTTTATTTCCGCTGCTCAATCCATAGAAAAGTAGATATCCTCCGGCAGTCTTAAAATAATAATTAGAAATAAAATATAAGTCATCTATATAAATTTAAGTCACTGATTTATCACTCTTTTGATATCACTTACAACAACGACAATTGCAGTAGAATCTGGTTTCCAGATAAGAGCAACATTCGGTCCTAGTTTCTCCACAGAATTTTGACTCCTTTCATGACAGACGACAGGCAAGCATGGCTATATAGTTTAAAGAACAATAAGGATCAAACAATACTTATTTATTAGTTGATTATTGAATACTAATCTAATCAATTTGTAAACTAACCTTCGATGTCCAAATGGACAAGGACGAATGTGTTAAAATGGCGAATATGATTTTGTCCCTATTTGCTACAACTTGAGAGACGGGACTTGCAGGGCTGGCCTCTGGGACGCGTAAAATTCTCGGCCACCCGAAAGTGAAATACATTTTAGATATTCACAAGATCACAAGGGAAAGTAGGAAATTCACTATTATGTTGTATGTGATTCCTTCGGCTAATTTCCTTGAGTTGAAGTTTTTGGATACATTCGCAAAATATGAAATAACCCACGCACAATCATCAGTAATTATATTAATTATTTGAAGAAACCGAAAAATTTAATAACACAAAATAATTAAATGACCGTCTATTGAAAACAATTCCGCAAACTATCCTCCAACTCCAATAAAGACCAACTAATTAGCAAATATCTGACTAATATAAGTGTTGAAGATTTCTTCCACATTGCATGGAACAATTTGTTAAATTGCTGTCTTCTTCTTAATTGTAATTATTACTCAATTAATTAAAAAGACAAATTAAATATTCTCCGTCAGCAGACTGTCAAAAAAGAATAATAATTTTAAATCTACCGCCAAGATTTCTATTCCATGACTATAGGATCTCAGTATTCCCCATCTCATCCACAGCCAGTACTACTGCCAAAGATGACTCTTCATGCAAAAAGAAGCTAATTAACTAATTGTTGTAATTCGTAACTAGGTTTATTAACTTCAATTTTATTATGTTACTCGCTTACATTGACACTCGGATAGTTTCACTAATGATAAACTAATTTTGATATTTCCTCACAGTACAGAGAATCTTTAAAACTAATTCTTGCTCATGAAAATCGTGGATTTTGGATTTGAATTTATTGCAACATTTAGGGAGGTCCAGTAAGCAAATAAATTAAACTCCTGCTCTGTAGAATGATATTGAAAAGAAACTGAACACATTATCTAATGAAAACATGAAAAGTTTGAATTGAATTAAAATGGTTGTGAGAGTTCTAACATAACATCTTTTCGAACGCATAGAAGTATAAATTCAATCCTATGTGTATTCATATTATAATTATATAGTTATACTAAACTTATTCGTTTGTAGTAGTACTGAAGATTTCAAAAAATTGGTTTGAATGGTTGTGGTAGAATGAATGAATACCATTATCACACAGCTAGACTAATTGGAAATGTTTTTGAAATGAAATTACAACTAAGGTTCACAACACCTGAACAAGATACGCCAACATCTCCTTAATTGGATCATTGTCCAATTTGCAGTTTTCATTGACATCATCCACTTCGCCTTTTGATTGTGGCAATTCTTCACGACAATCTTGAAAAATTTCTTGGCTGCTGTTTGCAGTTTCTGATTCATCATCATGCTCAGAGTCTGTTTCAGCATCATCTATTGCTAGGATTTCTTCATACTCTAATAAAATCCATTTTCGAAAATTTTCAAATCCGAGACTTTTCGTATTCCATCCATAGTCCGCACATATTAAGTCCAAATTCTAAGGAAATATTATGAAATTAATTTTATTACACTCATCATCAATAAACGGAATAAAAAAGCTGACCTGAATCATGGAGATAATAGGATTTTCTCGATAGATCTCTAAAAGTAACTCTAAAGCCTCTGAATGATCCATTCTGAGACAATAACTGAGGGCTGATAAAAGTTTAAGTTTCGATCGGTAAATAATTGGCCAAGCTTTTGCACACGTGCTATTCAAAATGATGTCAATTGAAGCACTGTATTGAGGATTTTCTCCAAGATTTGCGCCATTCCATCCATGTTCATTAGTAGTAGATGCAAAATGTCCATAATTTGGTTGACTGAATAGAGAAGATGCTGCAGATGACGACGGGATGCGAGTTCCAAGTGTCACCATAAAATATTCCAAAACGTATTCGGGGTTGCTCGTGTCGGATGTCATGCTTACACGGTAAAAAGCATCCTTGTATCTCACTCCAACGTCTACTTTACTCTGTCAAGTAAATATAATGGGTCATATATTAAATTAGCTGTATAATATTTTAAACTCTCTAAAATCTTTACCTTCTGTCCGCAAACGTATTTCCCACACATGAAATTCGCTTCTGGATGCGCTGGATTAATGCTCACAGCACGTTTAATGTACTGATGGGCCAGATCTAAATTTCGTCCCTTTTGCAAGAAGTACTTTGAGACACGAAGCAGAATGTGAACAGATCCAGGATATTTGAAGATGAGATTTCTAACAAAGTAGAAATAAGGATTTTTCAGAACAGCTCAATATGATCATAAATGAAATCAATTGTACTACTATTGTACTTACCTACAACAAACCTCAAAATTCTCTAATGACACCTCAGTGTGTTTTTTAGTGGACAATATGTCCAAGAATGCCAAAACGACGAATGGATTATTTCTCTCCAAATCATAAGCCTTCAATACGGTCTGCTTCTCCAATTCGGACACTTTATTCGGATAAACAGATTTTAATCTCTGATCTCGTAGATAATTTGCCATTGTCACAAGCCACTCAACATCTTGGATCTCGTTTGGGGGACAGGGAATCTGCAAAATATAGACAAAATAAAACATTATTTGACTTGGAGAATTACCATGCAAAAAATTAAGAGGTGGTACTGTACAAGTCAATAGGTACCGTACTTTTTCAAAGATGTCGGGGATTTTAGTGAGCATATTCCTTTCTGCGAAATACCACAAAATGAATCGATTATTTAACAGCTCAAAATTCCAATCCTTGTCTGAAGGTAAATTTGGAGTGGTTGATTGACTCAGGAAAATGGTGTCAATGAGAGCCTTGATGGTTTCATCCAAATATTTGTAAACCGTATTAAATTCTTTGCTCTTGTATAAATTAGGGGACATGAGAATCTTTTTCAATTTCAGAACTGCATCTGTACCGTCCATATAATCCCCATCAATTATGTTTAGAAGAGTGAATACCAGCAAATCTCCAATTAATTCCATGGGTTTAAATTTCTCAAATAGTTTCACATCTTCGCCTTTGTAACTTTGTGTAAAATCCCCAGTTTTGAATTTTGCCCTTAGTCGTTCATGAACTAGTTCTCTGTGTTGTGTATTTGAAGAAAAGAACATTTTCCAATCCCCAATAATATTTCCAAGTTGTTCTATCATGTCCCTTGAGATGAAGTACCATGAAGATTTTGGAGTACTGGAACCATTAGTATTACCTTTGTCCTTAGTTGGTATACTGCTGTGTTCGTTTTCCTTCTTCTTGTCCACTGAATTTGAAACTAGCGTATCAGGAGATTGGCCACTAGTATTGGCTGATATTAAACGCTTCTTAACTTTCAAGGCATCGATAGGGAAGCTAAGTTTAATGGCACTGAAAACTGCAACGACGTCATCAATAACCTCATCTGCTGTTTTATTCCTATCTATCCCCCATCTTAAAACTTCTTTAGCATTCTGCATGGCTGATACTAAATCCTTGGCTCCTTGAGGGTCCTTTGCGCGTACAACAGTTTCAGAGACAGACATTGACTTTTGTTTTTGTGCTTTCCGAAGCAACTTTGTTTGAACTTGATCCAAACACAGATAAGCAGAAGCAGATCGCTCAAAATTAATGTCTTCAGGGTCAGTTTCAGAATCCTCAGCCATATCGACAACTTTGTTTGCACCACAGGATCCACAAGAACATTCTATTTCCAAATCATCATCTTCGTCATCCTCAATTACTGATAATCTTGAAGCCATTGTTACAACTGATGACGAGCCATGTCGAGACAGAGATGGTCCAGGATCTATATCCACCGTCACACGAGACATGATTACTTGTGGAGGAGATTCCATTAACGTCGATACCCAACTAGAACGCATTCGAGCACATTCTTCTTCTGACGGGGATGCTGTAATTGTGGGAGGTGTTGAGGATTCTGTTGCTGTTGCAGCAATCGACATCTTATTGTATTAATGAAACTACAACAATAATATATATCAATTTAGTTCTTTTGATTTGATTGAAATTTCAGTTCAAGGAATCTAATTTTTGATATCTTTGGACTCTAAATAGTTGATTCTTTCTTTTTCAACAATAAAAGGTCGCAGAAACGTGAAAATTAGCGTTAGAATTTTCGAAAAT
>JAQFZB010000754.1:0-10912 GCA_034695165.1 Desoria trispinata | reverse complement strand
GCACATTCCCATTCTGCATATTTATCAGCTTGCATCCAGTTTTCGCCATCATCGCTATCGTTATCAGAATCATTTCGGGATCTGCTTGCCTCTGCCCCCATTCTATAATTAATTGTATGCATTTATTTCTTTTGTCCATTTCATTAATTAAAGATTCAACTTCATTAATTAAAATTATGATTGATAGTACTTGCTTACGCAGTGGACAATTTCTTAAGTTCAATAGTTTCCTTTAGCCAATAGCTTGTTCCGTAAACTTAATTAAATAATCTTAAATATTTTAAAATAAAAATTAAGAACTGTTTTTCATTCCTGTGATAAAAATATTACAAAATTCAACAATCACACTATATCACAAACTAAAATGTGCTAACTGTTGCAGTATGATCAGGTGCACGAGAGACCTTTTACCTTTTTACCATTTAGTAATTGTATATGAAGCAACCCATGAAATTGCCTCGAGGGCATACCTGTTTAATAATTATGACGCTTGTTGTTGATTGAAATGCCAGAAACTTCTTGATATCATATCTATATTCATTACAATGCAGTTTGGGTTCCCTTCCCATCAAATTAAGTGTATCTTGTATCTTATGAATCTTATAGGTTAAAATAATACAATTCATTTGAAGTCCATTTATTATACACTTATTTTAATGAACAGTACAGTTTAGTGTTTAGCAGTATATTTAATTAAAAGTACATATTATGCCTCCTATCTACTTCATGATACGTATCCTTCACCAAACAAAGAAAAGCTTATGGCAAGGGCAAGAAATAAAGGGTTGAAGTTGAGATTATAACATTTGTAGTCCAAGTTCAGAAACATGAAATCATAAAATTCCATGTCAGCCTTTAAGATGAGGTTTAAAACGACAAAGGATTTATTTTAGAGTAATAATATAGACTTTTCTGGTGGGTGGTTCTATATAAAGAATGATGCTTCAAAGGACATGGCTAAGGTAAGGTGGTAAGATTAAGACGGACATGAATTCTTTTGGGCCTTTTTTGTTTCCAGAACTGAATCATGAAAAATACCTCGCAACTTTTTCTTCATTGATCCAAGCACTTCAAAGTGACATTTGAACATTTTCCCACGTACCTTGCATTTGTCGCTTGTGGTGCTCATTTCCAACAGCTACATCAGCAACATTTTACGCCATTCATTTAAAATGCAGTCAAAAGCCTTCTTGACTCATAAGTCTTCCGTTGGCCAGACGTCGGCGGCTCTTGGAGATTCTCTTTGCTCTCACAATTGACCCAAATTCTCAAGTTATTCACTCGTTTCATCTTTCCATTTAAATATAGCAAGCACAGAGTTCAATTTTCATTGACCTACCTCCAGTGGCTGAAAACCTGATAAATAAGAATTAGCTGGAAACTAAATATATTGTGTAATGTTGGCTGAAGGAATTCGAAATACATCAAGAATCAAAGAAATTAAAAAGAATTCTTTTAAAATGTTAATTTCATTTTGCAACAATTTTAAGCCTTCGTTAGGTGAATTACCTTAAATCAACTTAACTATTAATTTTCACACGTGTAGCTTATTGTACCAAATTAAAATGGCTGATTTTGAGTTGGTAATAGTTTAGTGGGTCAGAGACACTGTTTACGTGGTCCTATTAGTAATGACATTGAAGATTGAAGCTGGGCTGGGTGGGATCAAGAGTCATGTAAGATGCATTAACTGGAGAGTGAAAGTGAAAGGGAAATAAATGTTTGGTGTAAAAGTACTCTATTTTCTGCGGTAATGTGGTCAAAATAAAGCTGGCTGTGCTACATTCTAATATATATCGAAGGGAACATAGAACGTTGAGAAAATATCTCTCCCTTTGCTCCCATAGTCAGCCTTCCTTACCCACATTCATTCTAATTCCTATTCCACTTGTGCCTAACAAAACACAGCTAAAAAGATCTCAAAAGAAATGGTTTCTTTAACCAGCAGAGTGTCTATTTATGTTTCATCCTTAAAAGATTCCATCTTGGTTATATAATGCAACACATCTGACTAAGGCAAGAGAAAATTGGAGGATGGATGGGAATGAGAGCAATGTAGTCGAAAGGGTTATGACAAAACGATTTTATTTATTTAAGAATACTCGGAATTCAGTTAGATGTGGTTCTCACATTCCGCATTAGAAATAGAAAGGAATAAGGAAGCCCATATATGCTATGCTATATATACTATGTCGTTGGGATGATAGCCAGAAGAGCTGAAACTGTTAGTTTCCATTTGAAGGAGGAGTGTCAACGAAGAAAAATTCCAGGACATACTCCAAGCTTTTACCACTTAATTTTGACTTTCACCATTCCCATTCCCTTTGAAGTTAATGCAACTAAATTCAACTGTCTGCGAGAATCAACAGCTTCAAAACAAAATACACTTCAAAGGAAAAACGAAACGACATGTTGTCTCCCACTTTACTACTCATCTTCTCTCATGGATATTTTATGCACGTTTATTATTACAGATCAATATCTTCAAATCTCCGCAGGCTATACGTACGCCTTATTACACTAAATACAACACAACCATGGATCTAAATGTCTTTCTGGAAATTGATTTCCTATCTGCTTCATGACACTTTTCAATTCTTCCTCGAAGACAGATTTTGAGATCATTAATTGTTTAACGTTAATATATTAATCCAATTCGCTAAGAAGTCCATTATTGGAAATTGGATTGGGTATCGGACCATCGGACGACATATTTCATAGTAGTGTTGTATGATCAATATGACACGCAGTAGATATTATTGAATTGAATTACGGAATCATGCACTTTGTTATTGAAGAAATAGTTCTCTTTGTTCCAGCGTTTTATTACATAATGAAAATAAATTGCGTCGGTGGAATACAAATATACAATATAAACTTAATATTCCGTTTTACTCAAGTCCCGTATTTCCCTTTTGATATAATTGATTATATAAATTAATTCATTCAATTTATCTCAAAGCATTATAAAATTATTATATTGCGACGTGCAATATACAGTACTCATGATTTAAATTAATGAATATGCATGAACAATGAACATTCTGATCGCTAATGCAAATGAGCAACTTGATTATCCAGATTCAGATCCGTAAAATAATTTAATAGTATTGGAATGCTCATATGTATTAGGACGCATCAGTTCGGTGGTTGGATTCAGAGGGAATTCTACAGAATTATATTCAGATTTGCTTCATTAAATAGTTTCCAGTTTCAACATGTAGGTAGTTTTATAATTGGAACTAATAATAATATTCCTAGAACTGTGTTTGTTTTTTACGATTCAGAGAACGTGAAATTTAATGAACTTCCACAAAATTGCTATTTTGAAGCATATCTCCTTGTACAATGGTTGTGCATGAGTGCGAATGTCCCACAAAATAATATGATATGGATTTGTTTCAATAATTTTTTAATTTTATTTTAAACATTATAATTAATTATGCTGTTACATTTTACATTTCCAAATATATATAGTTAACAACGTTTAAACGGTTTGAATTTTATGATTTTAGTACATTAGATGACGGCATCATTTTATAGTGTATAGTAGTAGTAGTAGTTGGGGGAAGGAAAAACAATGAATGAATAAGGAATGGAACAAGAACTCGGTTAATTGAAGTAAGATTAAAAAGATAAATGTATATAGTAGAAGAAAAGTAAAAGGAGTCGGAGAATTTAATCTATATCGAAGCAATAATACGGGATAATTATTTTGATACTCCAAGTTGGAATCTGGAATGACAGAATAAACGACATCAGGCACCATAGGATACCCACCCGTATGATGAACGACTGACTGATTCCATAAAGAGTGTATATCCGATTTTTGGATTTCCGGCGACTGCTCCGAATCTATTGAAGGATCTAATTTGTTTGTTTTCTCCTTGAGACAGAGGAAGAATAGGACTTGCGATCGAGTCTCTGATTGAATGAGTAATCCAAAAAAATCTTAATCATATTCTGATCCGATCGTGATACTCATCTCTCCTGGTAGAATCTCCGTCTGATGATAGAACTTGTTCGTGTCCAAAACAACTGTAATGGGAGAAAAGAAGAAAATCACATCACATCATCATCATGAAACCCATGGTGTTATTAGGTTAGACGGTTGGAAAAGTTGTTTTTTCTCCCTCTAAATTCAATGCATGTGGGGCCATTCCCAGGAGGGATTATTAGTTCCTACTGATTCAGAGATTACATTCAGTTTCACCATATATTTCCTACTTTCACTACGCTACATTGCAGACATCTACAAATGTTACTTTCCCCCTCCGCATATCATATCTGACAATGCAATTATAATACTCTCCCATCTAATCATGAGCTCAGGAATCTTTTTAAATTGAATACTAGTACTAGTGCATGACAGTTATTCCGCCATTTATAATAATATTCAGGGAGACAGAAAAATAGAACATTCTGTACTGTGAATCTACGACGAATTCAAGTAATGGTAACAAAATACCCCCATTATTATCCCTCTAAAAAAAAGAAAACGAAATTCATGAAAAATATTTCAAACATCAACAAAATAAATTCTTGGTAAAAAAATTGTTGGTCTTTGTTTTTCTTAAATTTCAAAGTTGTAAGAAGAAGATTCTGAAAAACAGTAAAAATCTGAGATGAGGATAAAAAGTTGAAGTGAAAGTTCTTAGAAACGGATGAAAGTTCACTTTCCCTGTCAACATTCTATCTAATACAAAATTACTGGAAGCTGTCTAAATTCACTTCAGTTTCAGTTCACTTACAAGTTAAAAGCAGAAAATAATCCTCCCTTATATTCACTTCTTTAATTATAAATTCTAAAGGAAGAGTAAGGCGTGTCGGCGTGTGTATTTTGTTCAATGAGAAAAAAACAAATAATAATAATTATATTTATATAGTAAATGCCTTTGTTAGAAAAATTCTAAAGAAGAAAAAAATAACGAGTATTACGTATTGAATCGACTGTACTTCTATTTCTGCTTTGGAAGTTGGACAAATGCTGCTAGTTTTTTCTGGAGCAGAAGAGATAAATTGACAAAGAAGAAGAAGCAAGGAGGGTGAAAGTCAAAAGAAACATGAGTAATATAAAGGTACATGGTACATACTTATGTCCCCAGAATGAACATCTGCCTCAATTGACTGGCATTCGTAAAAGCATTCCGGTGGGGGCTGAAGGAACCAACGTTTTCTCCCATTTATTTGGGCCTGCCAAGATGGATTTATCACATGATCGATCTAAAAACATCAAAGGACATACGAATTATGTTTTCATAAATTACATTAGCTCAAAGAGTTTTCATAAAGATCATAACTCCTTTTTTGGAAAATTCATATTGATATTAAAATCTAATTCAATTATGTTCTCATAGGACACAGGATAGAACAGGAGAGAGAACGCCATAACGCCAATGACATATGTTACATATGTGTGTCCATGTCCAACTTCATTTTTGATCTTGTGAAATGAAAATGTCAATTTATAAAGTTCAGGTTCATTTTGTGATGGTGGTTGACATTTTGGAAAATCCAGAAAACAATTCCTATTTTGGTAAAATATATCTTTTCTGTTTTATTATTACGCACATGCATGTGAGCTCCATATCCAGGAGTTCCCATAAAGATCCAGTCTGCGTGTGTGGATTCTGCTGTCTCAGGTAGAAAGTATGGTCGCTCATAGTGAAGTCGTAAAATATGGCTTGTCTCAGCGTCACAATTGCTCCTATTTCACAAAACAAACATTGGTAAATTGTAACCATCATCATCCTTGAACGCAAACAACATTCAGGGAAAAGTCTCATGGTAGATTAAAACTTTTGGAATAGAAAATTACAATCGGATTTTATCCCCTCTAGAAATGCTCCCACGCGTTATTACGATTATATTTGTACTATGTGATTAGAAACAATCCGATTCAGATGAAATACTTTCATTGTTTAATTATTTTTAAACCCGTAATGCAAAAAAACAATCTGAGATCGTTTGGCAATAAAACATTTTGCTAAAAAAATAATTTAGAGAAAGGATTCAAGCTGTCAAAGAATGCAAGATTTATTGTTCTAAGCCGAGTATTAGGGCAGAACATATGGGTACCAAATTCTAATGGCTCTTGAAGTAATTTTTTGTGAAACTTTCAAATGCCAAGGGGTTACTAAAATTAAACTTCCCTCATTCTCTCTTAATTGCAGTAATTTGTTTGAATGGTTTTTTAAGCATCTCTCTGTGTATATTCCCTATTCCCTATATTATTCTTGAAGATTTCTATTTCTCCAAATTTTCTCTCAAGTTTCAGGAAAGATCCAGAAAAGATTTCACAACATACACATTAATTTACTCGCATTGCATAATGGATATTGTTATGAAGAAAAAGTTGAATTTCTTGAATACAGATAGTTTGAACAAAAAACATTTTTTTTAATTTGAAAAGGGAAAAATTTATAATAAAGAAACTAAATCTCACAGCTCTGCCGTGTCAATAAAAAAAACACTATACGGGGTTTAATGCTTGTTTGTGTAAAAATACTACATGAAGTCTTTGAAGTTTTTTGGAAGAAAATTCGAAAGGAATCCCTTAAGGACGGTGATCAAAGGATAAGAGCCAAGGCGTTGTGCGAAATGGAAACAAAAACAAAAAGAATCCTGGTGGACTTTAGAAGCTATTTTTTATGAGAAAAGTCATCTCAAATGGATCTCTTTGAAAGGAAATCATCTTTTGAGAACTCAACAACTCTTCTTCGTCGGTGTGATCCTCTTCTCTGGCCCATGTCCATTTTTTCCTTATTACATACGAACTGTTGCTTCGTTTCATTTTCATTTCAGCCATGAGAAAAAAATCCTTTTTGTAGAATTTCAAAGAAAATATATTTTTCATCCAAAAACCCTTTGGCCATACTATAATGGGGGGAAGTTCACTATAGATCTCATGTAGTATGTGTTTGCATTATGCTATCGTAATATTTCAAATTATAAAGAATTGGGTCATAATTTCTATACATAACTCGCTTTCTATAAATAACAATTTTTTGAGTAAAAAAACTGCTTCTTTGAAGTAACAAAAGAAGCTTTAGGAAAGATTTGATAGAAAATAGAAAATACTGATAAGATATGGGATCAAATAAAATAATAAGACTTACTTAATTCTGAAAAGTAAAATCGATTAGGGCTTTTGGATTGAGAACACAGGAACTGAGGAAAGCTTTTCAAGGAGTTTTCAGGAAATGAGAATTTTGTGGAACTTTTCATATATCAAATGCACTTCACATTCTACTATAATATTAGTGGAGAAGTGTGTGTTGTGGGAAAAGAAATGTTTGACTACCCCGGAAGTGTATTTAAAGACATATAAACTATGAACCCCCAGTACAATCGCTTTCAAAATCCAACCGAGATCACAATTCTTTTCCTGTCACGATTTCCATCTCTGTGGTGGGTCTATTTTTATTGAAAATAACATTAAACCCTCTTAAACTCATTTTTCATGAAGTCAAAAGACAGTAAATAAAATCCAAAGAATTAATTCACAACTGGGCCAATTCCTGTTTAGTTTCTTCATGTTTTTTAAATGAAAATGATTTTAGACAATTTTTCTATAATGTGTCGGGATAATTTTTATTGCGATTGTGACATCTCACTATCACTAGTCCACCAGCTTTGTGAAAACAAACGTATTAACGTTATCTTAGTTCGACCTTAAACTATACAATACAATACAATACAATACATTTCCAGGTAATTTCCCTATATGAGTAATTTTTTTGACACACTCACATATTATTATGGATAATCTATTTGTTGTTTTGAAAGTTCAGACAAAACAAATGCGTTTAATGATGTTTCCTCATTAGAGACAACGTAAATCTCCTGGAGTCGCTTCAGAAATCAGGAATGGAATCAGGAATAAAATGAAGCAATTCCTCTCTGTTCTACATTTCGAGTACCTATACTAGTCTACATTCTACCCCGTTTTATTTTACCATTTCATTCAGATAAACATTGTAATGACAAATGTCACACTGATAATGAGTGGCATGGCATGTCGACGGGTGTAGGATTTACATTAATTGATTATTATTTAGTTTACTACTAACCATAAATCAAAACCCACCGACATGACACGGGTTACGGGTAGTTGCTCTAAACAATCTCGGTATATAAAATAGTTATTGACCATAATCTGCTTTAAATTGTAGCTAGAAACATTGCTCAGAGACTGGGTTGGGAAATATATTAATCTTGATCCCGTATTTCTGTACGAAAGCATAGAAGTTGAAACGGATTTTTGGTAGAATTTTATACGAGCGATGACGCCAAGAACAGAGATAGAGGATTGCTTTAAGTCCATTAAACACAAAACAACAAAGAGGATAAAAAAATGTTAGGAGGAAAGAGGAGGATGTGGGTGTTGTGTGTGGGTCAAATTTTAGGGTAAAAACCAGCAAAGGGATAAAAGCAAGATAAAGCCATACAATGCATACTACTTTCACTTCAGAAACTTTCCCCATGTTTTAGATAGATAAATGTATCGCTTAGCCCCTTTTGGATTTACTGGTTGTGACTGCTTGTGCTTTCCTTCATGGCTTTGGATGGAGAAACAAACCAAAAGTGACTAGAGTCGTAAACAAAAGGATTACGACAAAGTTGGCCAGACTAAATCCGTCAATCCATGCAACTTCATGATTCAAAGACTTTTCTGCCAGTGTTGGCAAAAGATTTGAAATGTATTTTAAAATCCCCTTTAGTAGTTCATTTTAAAATGATTTTAGCCATATAGAATATCAATACTGATAAGATATCACGGTCAAGTTACTTACGATAAGAATGGAGCTTCTTTTAGATTAATGAGTGTAGAAGTTTTCTAAAGGAAATTACTTTCACAATGGACAAATATCCGTTGTCTGAGCCCATAGCTGATAATGGGTAGGATAGTGGACTGGTTTGGTTAAGATCACCAATATAATGGTGTAATGTAATGGTATTATTCCTGAGAAATAGAAAGGATCTTACCATCCGATGTACCAGGATCTTTGATGTCTTTCTTGAGACATGTTGAATACTTCAGCCAAACTACGGAACTCAGTTGAATATGGGAAGAACAAACAGTCTTCACCAAGATGCTCCAGAGATCTGCTCCCTTCTTCGTAGATACTCTGTAAACAAGAAAAAGTACCCTTCACTTACTTTCACTATTTCCATTTTCAATGTGGAATTATTTTGATGACCACTTTCACTTGCTCCATTCACTTTCTTACTGTTATCCATCACATCAGGCCACTTTCGAACTAATGTGGTACTAACCTAGATAACCTACAATCCTTACTCTACCCTAATTCTATTACCCCAATTGTATGGGCTCGTATCTGTAAATCCTAAACATCTGAGCTGGGACCTTGAAGGGCATTGCTGATGTCAAAAGCCAAGAAATATTATTTAAGAGTTTAACCCGAGCTTGGATGTTTTTTATTGATGAAATCAAAAATGAAGGAATTCTGAAATTCTTTTACTACCATCAATCTACTTACAGTAGTATTCTGAATCTTTTGATGCAATGAAGTGAATAGCAGAAAGTGGGGCAAAGTCACCCCTCAAGCTTTAAGAAGTTACGCAAGTCTACGTGTTATAAGTAATGGTATACGGTAGAGAAGAGGTTCAGTCAGCAGAGAAAAAAAGAACGTCAAGAGAATTCTTTACTCCTTCGAATTCTTCTTCTGGTGGGGCATGTAACTTTGAGACACGAAGATTGTATTTAGAAATTATAGGCTGTCAATGTCAGAGTTATACGGACAGAACATAAGTAATAAGTCAATTCTCAAATACCAATGAAATTCTTTCCAGGACCGGAAAGCAAGGAAATACTCTGCTTCAGGAATTCAATAAATTTCACAACTTCTGACTTTTTATTCCTTGTTGGATTAAGCATCATCTCACATGCTACTTTGACATCTCCTATAGTACTCACTAAAAGTATGTCTAACATAAAACATATCATTCCCAACCTTCTCGTCATTTTAAGGTAGTCCATTTCAAAAGTATGGATCATTTCCTCCAGAATATAAAATAATGTAAGGACATGAAATGTCATTGTAAATTGTAATAGGAATGAGGCAATGAACAATTGCAATAATGCATTGACAAAGAGAGCTTATAATTCCCGTACCCCTACAAAATGGGAGGAGGTTTATAGAAATGTTTATATCTGATGGAACAGTATTATTCCGTGTGGAAGAATTTAAACAAGATCTAAAAGAATTGCTAAAGGTTCCCTCAGGTTAGATTAGACGATGCAAGTACTCCTATTCTAACGCTAAGTATATATTTACATTTTTTGAAGACATCAGCACAGCTCACCTTAAAGAAATTGAAGCTGAAGGAATCAACAGCAGACCAATTTTTCATAGCATCTGTAACGATTACTGGGCGCCCGGAGTAAGCATACCTGTCAATAAATAATAATAGTCATACGATTTATTTACATCCATCAAGACTTTCCATTTCCATCATATATTTATATTTTGTTCCAATTTTAAGTGAAAGTAGCAGTGTGTAAATCTTCATTGAACAAATATTTAATTTTAAAGAAACTATCAACAGAATCTTTCCGGTTTTCATCAAAATCAATACTGAATTGAATTGAATAGTATAATATACGCGAGATTAAAAGGAGATCTCTATACCAGTAATAAATTAAATACTCAGCGACACTTATTTGTTTTAGTTGAATAAACATATAGATAGCAGACATAGATCCATATAAATAAATAAATAAATCCCAACAGAGTTACGACATAAATTGTAAAATACATGAGTGTTGCTAATTACTAGAGAAGAAATAGATTGATTTATTTATTCATTTCATCCTTCTGCTCAAGAAGATGAATATAAAATCCCTTTGAAAGCGACAATTGGAACTGGCAAGGCGATTGCAATTATT
>JAQFZB010000753.1:0-10921 GCA_034695165.1 Desoria trispinata | reverse complement strand
TATAAATAAATTGTTTCTTTTAAAATACAAAAATGCAGATTCAGATTCACTTTCATTTAGAGAAAACGGGCATAACAAAATGGCGCCCATACTGAAAAACCCACAATTTTAAAATTTTCAAATTAGATTCCTAAATATTTTTAACAAAAAAATAAAAATTTCAATTTTAAATTACTACAAATTTTTCTATCAAGACAGTTTTTCAAAAACAAAGTAAAAACTTATTGGGAATTTATACATTGCTGACATTTCTAATAAATAACAAAATGATCTTTTTTCCCCACATAGATAAAAGGATCAACCTTTCTCAGTTACGGACTTTATTGCCTTAATCCCTTCACAATATCCTTTCACACCTTTCAACCCTTTTCCACAAATCCACTATAAAGGTTCGTGATATTTTAATTTCGTTATAAAATTTAACGTCACTTTCTTTATCTTTTATTTTCTTCCACATTTAATTCCACATCACACAATACATATACAAATTTTTATTAAAAAAAAAAAACTCAATTAAAAGAAGCTACTTTAATAGATGGTGACAATATTCTTTGAAATCTTTATGGGCATTTCAAGACTTCTCAAAAAAGCTCCATTGCAACAAGTTCTATATATTTCATTGGCAACTTATGCCCATTTAAGCCAAATAGTTCCGGCTCATTTTACTTCTACCCAGAAACGCACCTTTTTTCTTCGTCCTAAAAACATACAAAAAGCTTTGCATGCAGAATTTCACTTCCCTATTCTATTATCAGTTACCAGAATTGAAAAATGTTTCAAATTTTAATTCATTTTTTCTTTTTGATAGATGCATGCCAACATTGCCAACCCTGTAATATCAGTACCTCATAATGCTTTTTTAGTAACTCCCGATCAAAAAATTTTTAAAATCCACTTAACAGAACCTAACAAACCAGTCCCAGGATTTTTTATCCAATCCTTTTTAAACAACTCTCTTATTCAATCCGATGATGAAAATCTCTCAAATCCACCGAATTATTTCTTGAGTAGCGGTTGTACAACAACAGATTCAAATAACTCTGATTCATCTTCAATGGCTTCTTTTCTAAAAGATTCCACAACTTCAGATTCTCATTCTGATAATTAATAAAATATAAATTTTCATGAATTATCGTTTATAATAGTTTTAAAGACAAAAAATTGATATCTGAAAATATAATTATTATATTACCGTTATATTTATTTAAAGCCTTCATTAAATAAATAAAATAATTTATTTTAAATCCATTCGATGAGTACTACCTTGATACAATTACATCAAATATTATTATCATATGAATTAAATATAACCTTCGACATCCATACTCTTATTTTGCATAGAGCATATCTAAAATTAGAAGGAGAAGCTAAACGACTTGGTATCATAACCACTGCAGAAAAGTTTACATTTTTCCATAGAAATTGCATCCTAAAATGTGCCATTTTCTACGTATTAGATTGCATGAATTTATTATAAATCTGTCATTGCATGAAACCAAAATATAATATAACCTTAGCAGTAATCTTCTACTAAATTATAATTAAACATCATAAATATCTATTCCAAAATCCCATAACTAATAGCATGTTTAAATCCAAGAAGCAAGATAGTAAATCTTCAGAGGCAAAATCTAAAACAACATGGTATGTGTCTAATCCTAATAGTCCTAAAATTACTAAATTGAATTTAAAAAATCAGAAGGCACACGTTAGAACCGATAACATTTGGGTGGAAATAGATTTAGCAAGCTCAGGGGAACATCAACCTTCAAGTTCCAAATAATGAACCCTTCTCAAAACCTATCCATAGTACCCACCACTCCTAAAGATAAATTAAATAATTATTATCTTCAAAGTAACTTAAATACTTACCTCCCCAGATCGGAAAGGATGAAAATCCCTATTCCAATCATTAATAACCTTAAGACTGAGTCTCCTAGCTATATACCTAATAGGCCAAGTAAGGTACATAACATTCCGACTACAAGGTCTTAAAAGATCGCAAATTTAATCACTAGCAAATCATAACTATTTATAAAACTAAAATGAGTACTAAACCAGCAAAATTAGCAATCATTCCACAAAAGTTTTCTGGCACTAGTGGTCAGGATGCTTTCAAATATTTACAACAATTTGACCTGGTTGCCACCAGCAACCATTGGTCACCAGAAATTAAAACAATTCAGTTACCTAATTATTTAATAGGGGCTGCTAACAACTGGTATTTTGCATGGATCAAGGATAGAGCAAATAAGCATAAACTTACTGCCGTTCCCAACGTAGACACAGGAATAATTCCACCAGTTCCATCTATCAAATGGGATGAATTAACAGATGCATTACAATTAGCATTCAGGAACATAGCTACTAAACAAGTAGCTGAGCAAAAATTGAATGCTCGTAAGCAGCAGGTCGGGGAATCTCCCGAAGAATATATATACGCCAAATTAGATCTCATTAATTATTATGATCCTGAGATGAAAGATGAAGACAAAGTCTATCATCTTACAAAAGATCTCAGACCCAGTTACATAAAAGACATTAGAATGGCTCAATGTAAAACCGTCGAGGATGTCATTAAGGCGTTACGGACATTAACCGAGGCGGAATTCTTTATTAAAACAGCAGAGGAAATTAATGTAGCACATGAAAATCATGCCATGAATGAAGTCAAGGCAATGTTAACCTTACAAACCGAGGCTTTTACTAAAGCCATGCAATCCTTTGCCACCTTAAACTTAACACCACAGAATACTATAAAACAAAATAATTCTCCCCCCAACCAACAGAACAGGCAACAAAATATTAGGCCATTTTGTAACTATTGTAAGCGTACGAATCACACGATTGATACTTGTTTCCGATTACCAAATAGAAATCAACAAAGAGCTGCAAATAACAATCAAAATTTCCAAAATAGAAATGCTAATCAACCAGCACCTCAAAATCGTTTTTCAAAACCAAAATATTGTCCTCATTGTCGTAGTAATACACACTTTCCTTCCCAATGTCGGTTTTTTCTTCCGGAAAACAACCAAGGACGGAATCGCCAGCCCCAGCGATTACCGTCACAGAATCAACATCCACCAACCCACATTCCTCAACCTCTATTTTCACAGAATCCTCATCCCATCAATACGATAGAACCAATGCTTATACTTCCTCAGAACGAGTAGAACTCTTTTGTAATATTGATCTTAGCCGATCTGGATTACTAAGAGTAAAAGGAAAAATTAATGATAAGCCAGCTACTATCATTTTAGATAGTGGTTCTACTGTTTCGTTAGTAAATTCAGACTTTATTAAAAATGCACTTAATCTTTTAGATTATCGTGTAACAATTACTGGTATCACGAATCATTCCATGCCTGTGTTAGGTTATTCACGATTGAAGATAGAACTAAATGGTGTATCAATTCCTATATTTTTTAACGTGTATGTAATCGACAATTTTAAATATGAAGCCTTATTTGGCAATGATTTTATTGAATATTTTAAACTGGATTTATCATTTTCTCAACAAATAGTCCATTTTAAAGGAACTCAAATCCCAATGGAACCTTTTTCATTCCCTAATACAATAAATATTCCCACCAATAATACCCAAATTAATCATGAAACCACTTTTCCCAAACATCCCATCACAAAACCATCACCCATACAGTCCGAATTCCCCAAGGAAATATGCAAACTCCCCATGAGAAATCCAATTGTATCTCCTTATTTAAATATTTCAAAACAAATAAAACTTGAATCTCAAACAATAAATAATTCCACATGTAATATTTCACTTTTTAAAACATCCGTTGATAAACAACCTACTCAATATCCCATTTATACGCATTCCACTATTTATATACCACCACAGACAATTAAACGAGTTCCTATTACCTATACAGGAGAATTTAATAACTTTAATATAATAAATACGTCAAATGACTTATATAAACGTATTCTATTTGTTCCTGATCTTCTAGTAGAAGATAAATACATGCACGATCTCCAAATACCCATCATTAATATAACTAAGAATACGATTAAATTAGTGGCAGGATTTCTCATTGCATATTTAGAACCACTAGATAATTCAATAATTACAGAGGAAATATTAACAGTTCAATCTTCAGATACACCTTATACTTTTGAGATTCATAAAAATAAAATATTATCAAGGATAGACCCCAAGGCTACCGAACAAGATAAACAACTCATTGCTGACACTTTATTACAATTTACGGATGTATTTGCTAAACCTGGGGAGATAGGAAATATTACTTGCTATCAGCATACTTTAAAACTATTACCAGGCGCTAAACCAGTACGTAGAGCACCATATCGTAAAGCTCCTCATTTAGAAAAATTTGAACGCGAAACAGTGGAAGATTTATTACAAAAAGATATCATTAGACCCAGCCATTCTCCATGGGCTTTAGGTGTTGTAATAGTTCCTAATGGTCATCGTTCTTCTGATGGTTCTACCTCACCTAGATTCTGTATAGATTATCGGCCATTAAACAAACAAATTGAAAAAGATGCTTATTATGTCGGCAATATTCAATCATATTTTGATTGGATAGGACGTAGAAGTAACTATATATCATCTATGGATTGTTCCAAAGGATTTTGGTCGTTACCAATGGATCCTGAGAGTATTCCTTTAACTGCATTTATCACTCAAATTGGATTATTCGAATGGATTAAAATGCCCTTTGGCTTAGCTAATGCTAGTAGTGCATATTGTCGTGCTTTAGGGATGATATTATCTGGTTTAATATGGTCCAATCTAGCCTATTATGTCGATGATATTATCTTCGCTGATAATGACATTGAGACTCATGCCAATAACATTAAATTAGCATTAGAAAGATTTAGAAAACATGGCGTAAAGATAGCTATTGATAAATCTGACTTTTTAAAAGAGAATATTAAAATACTTGGATTTTATGTAAACAAAGAAGGATATAAATATGATGTAACTCAAATAGACCCTATTTTAAAGATAGAGGAATTGAAATCTATAAAAGAAGTTCAAGAATTTTTAGGTTCTGCAAATTACTTTAGAAAATTTATTAAGAATTTTGCTACGGTAGTTCATCCATTAACTAAACTTCTAAAACCTAATGTTAAATTCCAATGGGAAAATGAACAAGTTGAAACTTTGGCCAATATTAAAACTCTTTTAACATCTCCTCCACTTCTTATGTTTTTTGATCCTAATAAACCTGTTCATATTCATACTGATGCAAGCCAATATGGAATAGGTGCTGCATTGCTCCAACCTAACGACAAAGGACATGAACAGCCTGTATGTTATTATAGTCGTACTTTAAATCAAACTCAACGTAGATATCCTACTTGTGAACGTGAATTTCTAGCCATTTACAAAGCATTGCAAGTATTTCATCCTTATGTAATAGGTCGACATTTTAAAATCTTTACTGATCATGAAGCTTTTAAAGGTATGAAATTTGCTTGTCATACTACAAGAATATCTAGTAGATTAACTACTTGGGCTCTTTTGTTACAAGAGCATGATTATGAGATCATTTATAAGAAAGGATCCCAACATACATTAGTTGATGCTTTAAGTAGACTTCCCTTATCTGAAATTTTAGAAGAAGATACAAACATAGTGAGTTGTAATGTTTCTACAGATAATATCATTGAATTACAACTATTAGATAAGGAATGTCAAGATATTCTTGAAAAAATAGACCAGAATGCCAAATATTCTATTCTTAATGGCGTTCTGATGCATAAACATTCTGGATATAATCGCATGGTTATTCCAAAATTACTACGTTCAGAATTATTGCATGATATGCATTCCTTACCTATATCCGGCCATTTAGGTTTCACACGCACTTATGAAAAAATCAAATTAAAATATTATTGGAAAACAATGAAAATAGATGTTTACAATTATATACAAGCTTGTGACAAATGCTCTGAAATGAAACGACATTATGGAAAAATACATGGATTATTACAACCTTTACCAATTCCAGAACAACCCTTTGACTTCGTTAGTACTGACATTTTAGGACCTTTCCCTTTATCAGACTCTGGAAATAAATATATCATAAATGCAATTGATCATTTAACAAAATATGGCAAATTTCGAGCTATTCCTGACGCTACTGCTAATACTGTCGCTATATTCTTACAAGAACAATTATTTTGTCGACATACCGCTCCTAAATATCTCCTATCTGATAATGGACCTGCTTACATAGCTAAAGTTCTTAAAGTACACACTGATTTATATAAAATTAAACACAAATTTATACTACCATACAATTCTAGAGGTAATGGTTTAAGTGAAAAGTTTAATCATACTATCGCTCAAATGATATCTAAATTTGTATCATTCAAACATAATGATTGGGATAAACATTTATTTGAATTACAAATGGCATATAATTCTACCGTACAAGCCAGTACTAAATTTTCTCCACATTATATCTTATATGGATATGAAGCTAATTTTCCCTATGATTTAACATCTACTAACACTGAACAAGCTCGGACTTTGAAAGAAATTAGAGACTTAGTTAAAAATAATTTATCAATTCAACAAGCTAAATATAAAGAAAGAGAAGATCAATTCCGAAAACCAATTAAATTTGAAATTGATGATATAGTTAAAATACAGTATCCGAAGAAAATTCAGTTTGGCCAATCTAAGAAATTAGTTCCAATTTACACTGGCAAATATAGAATTGTAGAAAAAATTAATGATTTAGCATATAAATTACAATGCTTAACCTCCTTAAAATTTATAAAAATGCATGTCAATAAAATGAAAAAATTATCTGACTTTTTTATAAATGATGATAATGAAATTATCAAGTACACATCAGATACACATTTTAATGAACAACTTCAAGCAATACCTAAGTTGTATGAAATGGTAGAATCCTTAAACATTGAACAACAAACATCATTAGAATTTAAAATACTATATTTAAATTGGAATATCTACCTTGCAAATACAAAGGAAAAATATCAACTTTACATAACTCAACATAAAATTGATACAGTTATAACTTTAGGACAAGACATAATTTCTAACATAACACATGATACACATCTCTTTACTCAAAAACAAATTAAAGATCCAATCTCCTTTACCTATCTTCATTTCCAACCAGATTTCGATACGCAAGAATTAGAACATTTTTTCTTATACACAAAACCCCACAATGTAATTCTTGTTGGAAACCACACTTATGAATTTCTCCTTAAATATATAATCTTTTACTTATCTAAACAATATCTCTATCCTCATTTATTAACTCTTTTCATTGAAATGAAGCAATATTTCCAAATTCCCAAGAAAGATATAATTAATATATTTAAAGAAATACAAACATGGTTTTTACCAAATGAAATTATTGATGAAACTGAATCTGAATCTGACTCCGAAACAAAACAGAAAAGTAAAATACCAATAAAACAACCCACAAGACACTCCACAAGAATCAAGAAACCACCTGATCGTTTTGTTCCTTGAATTTAATCAAGATGAATATCAATTTTATATTCTTGATAACTTCTTGTATTATTTTTTACTTTCAATATTCTCATTCGTATGAAATTCCCACACCGGAAGTTCATGACCTGTTTCATAAACGAAACAGAAAATCTGTACCCTTATATACATGCCAAGTTTGGCAAACTGGAATCAAATGGCGAATTCCACCACCAATTGAATGTCCCTTAATTCAGACAAATGAACCTTCAAAAATAGTTTCTCTTACTATTTGGAAACAGGATTTAACTAAATATAGTTTTGATTCATATGAATGTTATAAGATAGAAACCTACTCACGAAAATCCTATTTCTTTTTTGGAACTTATTCTAATGAACAAAAATCAACTAGGTCTGCAGTTACACAACAAGAATGTCAATATATGATAGCAACTCAAAAAACTATGAATGGTCATCCTTTAAAAACAATAGTTGAAGATTTTTTTGGTACCGAAATGGAAACCAATGTAGAGTATTCATGGCCCCACACAAACGAAAAATTTACTGTAAACTACTTTTATGTAAAATTGAAAATATCTGTAAATAACGTAGATGATACGATCATAGCAGCGTCTTCCCTTACGGAAGATTGTCGTTTTCAACGTGGATATTGTCCTACTGAAAATGGTATTTTAATTTGGTTGCCACCAGATGTTACTTTTTGTAGATTAATGAAATCTCATTCCACAAAATGTTTGTTAACGGCTAGACGTATCTCTTGTCCTGAAATTAATGTAGCTATTACTAACATAACTACGGAACATTTTTGTAACTTAAAAATAGGTTATTCAAAACAGGGAATTATTTTTACACAAGATATCGAAGACGAAATAATGGTAGATTTAACTGTCACTGAAACTTTAGATGCGAAGATTGAAAATCAGAAACCTCATTACAAATTTAAAAGAAGTCTTCGTTCTGATGTCAATGAAAATATGAATTATAATGAACATTTACAAAGAACTGGTAGATCTAAAATCCCACAACCACGAATAAAACCAGATTCCCAAATTAATGCGGAATTTCAATTTATGTATGAAGTATTAAAAGATAATTTTACATATGGAATTCAAATGCTTCATCGTGAAGTTTGTAGAAGCCAACAATTAGACTTAGAACTAGTTAGAGCCTTAGCAGAAAGTGGCCAACCTTCTTTGTTAATTAGATCTTTATTACGAGATAAGCAATATAGAGCTCAAACAGTCGGAGATTGTTTAAGCGTGTACAAATGCACAGAAATTTGGGAATATGTATTTTTACCACAAATAAATTGTACAAATGAGTGGCCTTTAGAATACTTAGGCGATAATTTTGAATGGAAAACAGGATGGTTACAAGGTATTTCTCATGAAATAGTGAAAGAACCACAATACATTGACTGTCCAGCTAGAGAATTTTACTTTGAAATGGGAGATAAAATAGTTCATTTAGCAAATAAAAGTATCGTTACCCATTTGCCAATCATTCCTTCCCCCTCTGAAGGACTCACTTTTCATGAAATGCCTAATATTACATTTAACACACCAGGAATGTACTCACTGGAAGATATAAATGGATTTGACTCCATCATAGGCATATTGAAACAAATGAAAAAACAAAGTAGTATTGATAAAATAGTTGAAGCTAGATTAAATGGAAAACCTTTACTTCCCCACCAATCATTTGTGGTTCAAGCCTTTGAGAAAATAATTTTAGACCAAATGAAAGCTTACGTATATAAAATACTTACCATCATTTTTGGTATTACACTTTCAATATTTATAATCATCGCAATCCATTATTTCAGATACCAACTAGGTAATTATTTTCCACGTGTAACTCAAATACCACTTATTGGTTTTTATTTTATGAAACCAAATCAAAAATATATTGAGATCCCACGACACAATCAAGATGACATACAATTAGAGCCACTAAATGAACATAATGATAACATAAACATAACAAACAACATTACTACTTATCCCCAACAAAGCCTTCAACAATTAAGACGAATACAACATCAATAACTTCCTACTTTCCATAATCCTTTAAGTATTATTTTAAGTTATACTAATAGATTTATTGTGTAAAATTTTATTATAGAAATATGAAAACTCCTCAAATATCTAACAATATAAACATTCCCCTTGTATCAAAAAACCGTAAAACTACTAGAGTAGAAAGGAGAAAGAGAAATAAACAAAAATATTATGAAATCAATAAATCTAAAATTGCTCCAATGGAAGATGATTCCCTCATTATCGATGAAACAATTAAAGCCAACCCTTCCGATCCCATAGTATGGAAGATGGAAAAATTATGTTTAAATCCACCTGAAAAAATTTGGAGTAAAATTTTAGAAGAATCTAAATCTAAAATCAATCAACAAGCCATATGGAAAACACCACATCGATTCATTATGCCCTCACATATTCGACGTAATGTCAAAAATTTAGAACAACAAATCGACCAGAAAAACTTATACACTGAAAATGGTGAACCAATTGATACTATGATTTCACAATATGATCCAGACTGGAATAAACAAAGTAAACTCACCTTAGAGCAATCCTTATTTTTTCAACATGAGAATGAACGACTTGAAGTAGTTAAAATCGACAATATCTTAGTGAAAAAACCACATCAGCCTATAACAATGATTGCACCTGTTCAATTAACAGATGAAGAAGAATTAAACAAATTGCTGATGGATGAACCAGAAATAGATATTTTAGATTTCTCTTCTCAGTTCAACTACGAAGATTTAATGCCTAAAGAAGAAGATTTTCCCATAACAATTCCTTGCGAACAACTAACAACTTCAAATACAATTACCAGACGTCAACATATGGACATAAATTTAGCTAAACTAGAAGCAGAATTAAAACAACAACAAAAAGAATATATGGATAAATATTATAAATAGATTTAAAAAACATTTTTTGATTACTTGATGAGGACATCAAGACTTAAGGAGGGAGTTATGTTATATTCCTTTATATTATATCAATAATATTATGTTCCTTTTCTAATGTTAAACTATCCTAAATAAAAACCATAAAACCCTTAAAAACCATAAAACCCTTAAAAACCATAAAACCCTTAAAAACCATAAAACCCTTAAAAATCCTTAAAAACTAAAAAGTAAAGAAGACCTTTTTTAAAACTAAAAAGTAAAGAAGACCTATTTTAAAACTGTCGTCCCTTTATAGAAAATAGGTCATAAGTTTATGACTTCATGACTCTCTTCAGAGAAAAGAGCAAAAAGGGAAAAGGATTTTAAACTTAAAAGCTATTGTTTAATTATATAATAATTTTAGCTTCTTGTAAAATCGGGTATAAAAGAGGAACATTTCTTGTGAAGAGACAGATCGTGAGTTGTTGTAATTTCGACCTGATCTCCTC
>JAQFZB010000752.1:0-10923 GCA_034695165.1 Desoria trispinata | reverse complement strand
CATTGTATCATTCTTTTATTAATTTAAGTACAACTCATGTTCTCCTCTCATTTTCATCAAAGCCTTATTCATTCCTTCGAATTTCTGTAGATTAAAATGGTGTATATGATAATTAGTCTATTAGTGATTTGAATTAACTTGCACACATAATAATCGATGAAAAACTCTTGAATCGATCTTGAATGTTTTCTAAATAATCCCTTCTGTTTAAATTTCATGCATGAGAATCTGTAGATGAATCAGTGTAGTAAAATCATCATGAATATTACGTAGACATGTAGTTGATGAAGTGCATTTTGTCTTAAGTAAAGTTTACGTCTCTCTTTCTTTCTCCCTTTCTGAAGTAGTAGTCTATAATAAAGAGTGCAAAATAGTGATAAAGATGGAGGGAAACATTGAGCCTTTTGCAGGAAAGAAAATGGATAAGTAAAACCAGTGGAGCATTAAGGTGCCCTTTGTGATACTTAAATTGAATAATTCCTTGGATTTTCCAAGGTTTCAGCCGTTCAATTCCCAACATTATTGTACAAATGCTCTATACCTGATTTCTCTGACTTGCTTATTTTTCCTACCAAAAGGGTTTTATTCTCCTACGCTGAATTAATCCCAGGATTAATGATTCTTGGAAAACTCTTACATTTATTTATTTTCTTAAATATTCTTCACTAAATTCATCTCAAGGTGTTCTCATTTAAAATTGTTTTCCTCCTCCTGATTAATGGATTGAGCAAAACGATGGATCTATGAAACAGATTACGGATTTAATTATTTACAATCGCCAGTAAGAAATAATTAGACATTACAAAAAATTACAATCTGCTATTATAGACATTGATTGATATTCTGTTAGAGGGTAAATCAACACTTTCAACCGTTGTAAATAATAGGTTAATTTTATGAGGTGGAAGGTTGGAGTAGTTGATGTGTCTAATATCAACTCTCACAAGCCAAAGATCATCAGTGTTATGGTTATATGATTATCATACTCGGATAAATATTTATTAATCATACATATTTCGGCGATTTTCCTTCTAAATGTTCAATACATATTTTTTTTTATTTTAAGAAAATATTTTATTCGATGTTTACTATCAATGAGCACAGAGATTTTCTTATTAGTGATTGGAATCTATTCTTATCTCACTTCATCTGTTACTTCAATACTTTCGGCTATCTTATCCGTGAACACAATGCATTTTTGTCTTATCTCTTATTGGAACGTATTGTTATCTTTATCTTCCTGTTGTAGAAGTTCATTCAAGATATTAAATTCTACAGCACATAATATAATCGGATAAATATTTATTATCAGTGTTTTGTTGATCCGATGTACTATATGACGTATGCCACACTCGACAGTATTAAGATATGCCAATGCACGTGTCTAGAATGTTCCTTCATAATATTATGATAGTAAAATATCGTATTTTTGGATCTACTTTGCATTTACTATTAGTTTTCATTTGAAAATTCGAAATTTCAAACATTCTGTTCACAACCCCAAATTTATCCAATAGAACAAGGAACAACTCATAGGCATCTTTGAAACTGCAAATTTGTTTAATCAACAAAACACTCATCTTTTTTTACTGTAAAGCTGCAATGAATTTTACACACTGAGATCTTTGAGAACATTGATTTTACCATGCATGCCTTTTGTCGGTGTTGGTCTCACAAAAGCAATTATCATCGGTCTTATTTAATTATCAAATAAAATTACTGTAAAAAGAAAAATTTAAGTAACATTTATTTTTTGCCTTGAGAGATCGAATAAATTAAAACATTAAAAAGCAGTTGATGTCATTTTGATTTGAGCAACTTTTAAAATGATAGCTGAAATAATTCTATTTCTAGTAAATTCTTAAAAATTGATGAAACAAAATTTGTCAAATCACAAATATACGTAATATATAGTGCATACGTAATTTACGCGATTAATTATAAAAAATGTTGTTCGTACTTACACATTAAAAATTGTGTTATTCGTGCAAAAAGTGCCAAAGCCAAAAAGATAGTTGAGTAGCAGGGTAATTCGATGAAGTTTCAAAACGCTGCAAAAACATCAGTAGCAGTAGTGACGAACAGAAGTCTTGAGTTTTTCGTTGCATTTCACATTCAACTTGCGTTTGATTCACAACTAAGCGTGTGTTTGACCTTAAATTAAAAATCTCATTAGCACAATAATAGCTGACATAGAGGCAGTTGCTTTCATTCTTAATAGTAATAAAGTATTATGAGAAGAAATAATATTGCATAAAACTGGCAATGATTGCAGTATAAAAACTTCAGCCTAATAGTGGATATAAACAATTATAGTTACACTAAAACAATATGAACTAAAAAATAAGAAAATGTTATTGGTCATTCTTCTCATTGAGAATTACAATAACACACTGTATCTGATTGCTGCAATATAATAAATTTCACAGCTTATTCTGCAAAGATTTTTTCCATGTTGTAGAAAAGTCAATTACAATTAGAATCACGAAAAGATGTTGTTGTGTAGGAAGTGGATCATAGTTTCCGCTATCATACTACATTGAAGAAGCCAACATCCTTTCAGTCCTTTCGTCTGAATCATAAAATAAGATGTAAGATAGATTATTGAAGAAGTTACATAAAATTACATTTTCCATATAAAACAGAAGCTTGAGATGGTTCTTCATTTAGGGAAAAAGTCTTTTGTATTTTCTAGAAAGAAAGCTTTTCTCTCTTCCTTTGTTACACATTTAAGCTGATTGGAAATGACATGAATACTATCATATATATTTATACTATGTTTAATCAGCCCCAGGAAATGATCTTTAATTAATTAGCTCTTCCGTTAATTATTGCTGTTGAAATTAAATTCGTTATCATTTTGAGTCTCACAATGAAATTAGTTGATATGTTTTATGCACTGGTTTATGCAAGATTAATGTGTTGGTCACACAAATCAAATTATTCGCTTTGTTGAACTTTCTCCTTACCTTAAATTCCGGAAAGAAATGTCTTCTGTAAAGTTTTTAGACGGTAATAACTACTTGGTTTCCGTGAGTAGGTGAAAAGTAAAAAAAAGTGAGAATTTTATTCACTTTTTTCCCTTTGTCTTTCACACAGACGCTCAATTAATGTTATTAAATTTTAAATAACTTAACCTTGATTACTTGTATTATTGTTTCGCTACAAATAGTTTTAATGTAAAGTACGTTGGACATTTTTTTATAAATCAATTCTTGCTGAAAGGTGAAAGTTGTCGTTATTAGAATAAACTCGCAAACACTAGACAATTTTTAAGATTCTATTTCAAATGATTTGTTTCTTGGTTATTGATTCTAATTCTACATGTTTTTATTGGTTCTATGTAAAAACGACTGGTATATATGTGCACATTTACAATGACAACATGTAGAAAAGAAGGAACGACAAGTAAACTATATTAATAAATGCAGAAATTGTCTTTAATTTTTAATATTATTATGTAGATATTTATATATTGAGAACCTAACTCTCCACAATAATTACTATAATATAAAGTTATTACATCACAATTTGAATTACAATCAGATTATTAAATTTTGCTGGATGAATGTGCATGACCTTATTGTATCAGATTTAAACCTTTTTACGATTAAAGGTTCAATTTTCAATTTGTTTAGCACATTAGAAGGAGTCAAATACTAATTGGCTTAAATTGATTTTGAAACTTTTTCACTGCCATACGACTATAAATGTAAATACATTTTAGTATTATTTTAATCCCTGTTTAATATGAGAATAAGAAAGTAAAACTAAATTTAGCAGTACTTTCTTCTAACTTATATCAGTTATGACATTTTTTACATAAAATTTAAATTCTTTGAGTTTAATGGAGATAATTCTAAAAATGTTGAGTACATGCTTTCATTCATTGCTACGATTACTACATATTTCTATAATCTACTTTGTACGCGTTTATCAAATTGACTTTTCAATGTTCAAAGATTGCCTGAAGAGATTCCTTGGTTTATTTATACGCTGGGTGTATGTCCGTTAAATGGGTTTATAAGGTGAGGGGTGTGTAGTTGCTAGGAAATAATGAAATTGATAAATAGAAAGAAATTAAAATTAGTGAAATGAATGTGTGGTGGATTATTAAAGAAGTAGGCGGTTTGGCTTGTGCACGAAGCTGTAAATCAAAAGCACACACTGTTTCAACTATATAATATGGATGTTGGAAGTGATATAGAACACTGACACGGAAGAGATAACTGCGATGGGTTGTCTTCGTTTTCTTGTGTATGTGTGGCACAGCGCCTAGAGTATTTCTATCCTATGATGACTCTTCACTTCATCTCATATTGAAAGAGAAAGTGGAGAAGACAGAACTTTCTCAAGAGAAAAAGCCGGCCATTGGGTTATCGTTACGAATGATGCGATACTTGAACGCTGCTGCTATCACACAGAACTGGTTCCCTATAATGGATCTCATGCACTGATGGGGATGCTAAACGAGAGAATTTTCTGCCGTTATTTCTCTGTGGTGCGCCTTGCGCAGCTTTCTTCACCCACATTACGAATTACGACAACTAGACATAGAAAGCTACCACTGAAAACTAGAATATTCGCAGAGTTCTTTTGGCCTTTGCGGATAGTTATTTACACTAGAAAACCAAACCACTAAACCAAATATTCTCAAAGGAATATCAAACTACGGAGGGATGCAATGAAATAAAATAAATGACTTGATTTTTACTAACCTCAACCTACCCCCATATTGCAATTGAAGATTGCATTTAGAACCTCTTCAATTTTGATGGAATAGATATTTTTCAACGCCTTTTTAGAGGAATCCTCAATTGCCATGAAAAAAGAGGGGGAAAGGAACATGCAATCATCATCCGAAGGATTTCTTTATTTCCTTTTTGTTGTTATCAAGAACAAGGCCCAAATCTTATCATCAACCGTTAATTCTATTTTCAATTTTATAGTAAAAAACATTCACACCATCACTGCCTTTTTTATCTTCGATATAAAAGTAACCTATAACGGTATTGATGTGCGGTGTACGTTTCATTAATTTCTCCAGTTATCGCGATGCAAAATATGTCTATCATACGTTCATGGTTGAAGAAGCTGCTACATTTGCAAATTTGCTGAATAGTAATGAGAAAAAACATACTCGTATTTTTCGTGGTTGAATAAGACATTCGGTTCTCAAACCAAATATCGTTTCTAACATGAGAAACTCATACATGATTTTGTTAGTCTATTTTTAGTAGTACGGTTGGCTTATTGATCATCGTAAGAAACTGCACCTGGAAACGAAAATAATAAGACATGAATCAATCGATGCCATGCGGCTTTGATTTATTTTGTCCGTTCTCTTCTCTATGTCGTTGGCTCATGTGTTCATTCCATCCACCTTTCTTTCTTTCTTCTAACCTAATAAAGGCTACAATTTTTATAAACAATGGATTTACAATTACATATAAGTCTTCAAATTCTTGTACAGTAAAATTATTATTATTTAAGTAAATAATTTTTATTTTTACATTTCTTGGAACGTCCATCAAAACTAAAGTTTGTGTTTAGTCAATTTACGTAAGGGAAAAATCATTATAAGTCCGTTCTGTTTGAATGCAACATCTCGTACAATTTGTGTATATAGTAAATCAGTAAATGGATTCACGCATGAATCATTATTTTATTACGAAACTGTTGACCGTAGGCCTTTCCACTTTGCATTCTCATGTTGCCTCATTTCAGTGTATTAATTTGATGGACGTAGATCCAGAACATAGGCTATTACACAATAATCATGAATGATATTCCGAAACAACTAATTCAATGAATTCCTTTTGCATTAAACCAGATTTAAGGTTGTCACTAAAATATTCTTTATTCACGGTAAGCAGCCCTTTACATAGTAACTTTTTATATTTTTACAAACTTTTCTGTTAGCTTTGAAATGATTATAATACTTGGGTATATTTTCATTTCAAGATTACAGTACATATAACTAGAATATACTACTGCTGCCGGAATAGACATACTATATGTTCCATTTTCATTTTATTAGAGACATTTATTAGAGACTACAATTTTGTATCACACGAAGCATACTACATTTTCATACTACGAAATATACACTTCTGTAAACTGTTCAATGGGGGATTCCAAGTTATTTATACCTTTATAGTTTTTTATCCCATTTGACATTACTATAATTTAAAAGCTGCTTACGATTTCAGCATAAATTATAATATCAAGTTCATTTATGCCATTCTTCAGTTTACTATTGTTCTCAGTAAAAATAACTTGATGGCTTATATATAATAACAAATGATATAATTTTTATAGTAATGATTAAAATGACGTAAACACTTTAAGTATTACAACTGCTGGTTGTGACTGGCATTAAATTTATGAATTTGTTAAGTACCTGATAGAGCCAACTTTGAAGCAGAAACTAATAAAAGTCACATCGATTTGAATCTAAAAGTAGGGAAGTAGCAGTCGTCGACTTGATATGTATCGTTTCAAGAAAAGGCATGGGGTTTACATTGGTTCGACGAGTACTTTTGTAAATTTGCAACAAGGAAAAAGAACAAACTGAGAGAGAAAATATTGCGTAAACAATACATTACATTGATCTACAGTAGTCTACTAGAACAACTACCATTACTACTACTACTACTACTACTACTAAAGACTACACACTTATTAGGGGCAGAAGGAGGATATCCCAGGAATTCTTATCAGAAGATAGTAAATGATAAGCTCGACCAAGTCTTCAAGCACTTCAACTTGTCTTCGTCTTCAGTTACTATATATTTTGGTTGTCTGTTTATTTTGTAGTACGTATTTATTATTCCTAGTGCATGTCTTTGTAGACCCTTTCTATGGAATTAAATGTCAATTTATATGGAAATCCGGAAAACTTCTTAGTCTACAATTTATACAGCATAAAACACATATAGTAGTTTAGACTATATATAGTTTATACTACTCTGAATCAGAGTACATTGCTGGGAAAAGAAGAGTCCAGACTTTGAAGATGAGAAACAGCAAAAACTCTATAAAGGTGAGATGTCTACTTGTACTTTATGTCTTTTCTGATGTTGAAAATGGCAACAAAATAAGAAAGAGACGAAAAAAATCTGTCAGATTGATTTTCAAGAGAAGTCTGTCTGATGTGAAAACGGGATTGTTTCTCATTCTGCTTTAGTGCTTTTCAAGACTTGATTTCAATTATGACACAAATTTCACTCTATTTTCCTTCAACTACTTTTACACTGAATGCTTTCCAAAAGCACCAGCTGCACACTACATGCAAAGGGAAATCATATCAATAAGCCAATTATGCAGCTCTAATTAATCTACATAATTCAATCCCTTTAAGCTATGGGATTAATTCTAAATTAAATAACAAACACGTTTATTCAATTCAGAAGATGATAATAATGAATAAGCATGAAATATAAATTATAATTTACTTAATTCCAATTAAACGCGACTGAGTTGAGAATAATAGAACATTAAGCTATAAAAAAGCAAACAAAAAATGAACAAAAATAAATGGAATGTTTTACTTAAACTTTATTTCATTCAATCTACATATTTTTGGACCTACATTCTCAATCCTAAGGATCCAAAACAACGTCTTTGGTTTCTTCTAGTTTTAATATTTCAATAAATATAATTATTTATGACATCTATTATATTATTCTACTAAATATATTATTATGCACTTTTGTTTGATGACTTATAGTTTTTGAACATTGAAATAAAATTAACAAAAAGGTTTTAGGGTTGAAATTAATATGAACACTATATGTCATTGTGATTATATACTGTGATTTTTTTGTTAATCGTTTCGTTAATCGTTAATTTTGTCTCAATTATGTCATGATTGGATGTTGGAAAATATGTTTCAGTGTTGGCATTCTGTATCTTACATATATTATATATAAATATATATATCTAATTAATAATAACAAAGCGATATGTTTTGTTCCATTATAATTAATATTGCACAGTTGATAATTCCTTTCCTTTGTATAACACCCGTTTATATTCAAAGTCAATTAAGCAATTGTAATCCGACTCATTCATCATTATTAGACAAGACAAAGATTGTTATTATTATGTTAGTATTTTTTTTATCTCTAAACTATAAGAAAAATAAACACACATGGCTGAATGGCAAGATTTTAGCACCGTTAAGAAAATATACTTGTTATATTGTACCTGAATGTAGTTGAATTTTTATGCAATGCAATGTTAAATTTTTCTGAATAAATCATAAAAATAATGTGTTGACTTGCTTCAAAACAATCTCTATAGCTATCCTAAAATGTTTCACAATATTTGTAGACAGTCTTCATATAGAAATTATTATTTATCTCTCGACAAGAATGTGTACGATGAAATATTATGCTCAATAAAAAGATATTTTTAGGAATCATATTCCGGAACTGCAAATCACGTCAATCACCAAAAGAAAAAGCATTCCTCACTTTGATAACACGATTTGGTTTGATCCAATAAATTGATTTGTGTTCATCATCATAAGTGAAAATTGAGCTGTGTATTACAACAGCTCATGTCAAAAATTACATCAAGACTACAACATAAATTGAATCTGACCACAATTGCTGTTGTAAGAGCTTTTGAACTTCTGAGAACCCGAAGTCTAATCTAATTTTCGTTCAAACGAAGAAATTGCAACAGTTACATGTAGAAGCGGCAATACTGCATTATATTAGGTAGTCGTTGCTTTTCTTCAATACGACTCATCTGAACGATTCGAACACTGAATTTCTTTTAAAAATAAGCAAGCAGACATACGGGTATGTATCTCACACATTTATAGTAAACAATTTAGCAGATGGAGAAAGGAAAAAGATTCGCATCCTTATGAAAAAGTGGGCAAACAATCTTTGAGAAATGAAGGATTCTGCTGGTCATGATGACGAGTGAGTGAAAGGAAAGGTATACCTACGGTGAAAGTGATATGAGTGGCATGTATACATGTAGAATTTATATGCAGACAGGAAGAATAAAACTGTTTCTGGTGAAATAAATGAGAGATTAATTGACAGAAGGGAAAATAAGATCGGGCGTGGCGTTAAGTTATCAAACATAAGTTGAATAGATGGGATGAATGCAGGGAGAAAGAAGCAAAAAGATTGACTGACGAAACATGGTTTTCTAGCCTATGGCAGTATGCTCTGTATTACGTAAAGCAGCCGTAAAGACGTTCTTTCTTGGTTGGACTAAAGAAGTGAGAATAATATATGAGGATTGATAGTGTATTTATCTGAAGACAGATTGCTACATCATTTTCTCAAACAAAAGACTAGGATTCAATAAATGGAGAAAATACAAAGGAAACGGAAGAGAACTGATAAAAAGTTAAGAGAAAGTAATCCATGAAAAGAGGCAGAAGATAGGACGAGAATTCAATCGATTGTCATCCGATTTTTGGTCCTTCCTCTTTTCTTCGAATGATTTCTATGTTTTTTGTAGGCATAGGCACCCACTTGAGACGAGATTCAATAGTGCATTTGTACAAAGACCAAATGACGCCTCAGAGTCAACCGTCCTTGCTTCCGACTCCGATGTTGACAATAACAACAGAACGGTTAAAATGCAAGTCAATCTCTACACATTTTTGTACTCTTTTACTAGTTGAAAAATTTCAAAGTTTATAGTCCCTATAGAAAATGAAATCCGAAGAAATAAAGAGGACAGCGTGGTGCAAACTGTGACATGCTGCAAACGAAAGAAAAGTCTCAACTTGACAAGAGTGGTTGCTGTGCTCTGGAGAAAACGGTTTTCCGATCTCGAGAATTAAGATGAGCAATTTGATTTCAAAAGGGAACCTACAAGCTATGATATGTTACAAGTTCTGATGAGTTTTTTGCCTGTCTGAACTCCAAGTTCTAGATTTATGGCAAAAGACACATTAGTTAAATAGCACATCAAACATTGATACACAATTCGTTAATTGCAAAAATATGTCCAGGGATATTTTGAAATTTCTCTAATAGCTTAATTTCAACCAAATTCTGAATTCAGGAAAAATATTTATTTATCCTTTTAATGCCAAGAGATTACTTTTAGGGAGGTTCATATTGAATAGAAACGTTAAATAAAATCCCTTCCGTCTGGATATGCATACAAGCACAGGATGATATTAAAACAAGAAAGCATACAAATAAAGCTATTAAAATTTGATCCAAGCATTACATTATATAGTTTGTATTTTGAATTTGTCGTTTGTTAAAATTTGAAAATATTTCAATGTTGTTAGATTATTTCTCAACTCAAAAACAAACTTCAAATTCAAACACAATAATACTACTATCGGAAAATACATTAATGCGGGGAAATTTATGATGCATATTTTCATTGAATCGTTTATGACGATTAGCATAGATTAAATTTTTAAACTGTATAAGCTAGTGCAAGTTTAAAAAAAATCAGTTATACTTCCTGTTCATATACTACTGAATAAAACGATCACCGAATAGAGTGTGCTTGGACTTGTTATTGGTTGTTAAGTGAAGAAGAATAATGGTCGACATTTTGAGATTTTATGGGATTCCTTTGAGAATTGTACCCACAAAAAAGCTTGACTTCTGTGACGAATTTACTTCAAATCCACGTAAATTTGTTTACTTCCAAAATTTGTTGAACAATTCCATAAACGAATCGTAAATCATGAAAGTGATAGCTACGTCCAAGCAAACACGACTCAAACGTGGAACAGTTCCTTTGTAGAATCTGTAAATTACAAAATATGGCATCATGTAATTATTATTACTATTACAATTATCATTGAATCGGTTTAACTTTCAAATCACATTGTAACATTATTCACACAAACAACACTAATTAACAAGATGAAGGTATTCTAAAGTTATCTGTTCCTTGGACTGTCTCTTAAGATGCACA
>JAQFZB010000751.1:0-10926 GCA_034695165.1 Desoria trispinata | reverse complement strand
GAAATTTACTTTGCTAGAGAATAATAATACCATAGGGTTTATTACAATGCAATTATCAGTTGATTAAAAAGCTGAAGGGAATTTAAAGAAAAAAGCCTCTAATATTATTATTATGTTACTTTTTCCAAAATATTTTAAAGGATATTTAATTATAGACATTTTAAGATATGCATAGTATTATAGTTCTTGATTATATTGAATTCTAATCAACAGAAGTCAAAATTGTGGGAGCTGTTATTTCTAATAAAGATTATGATAATCTTCAAGCCAATGCAAGTACCGTGTGGTCCGAATGCTGGAATCCATACTTTTAATAAAGATTGTAACAACATTGTAATAATCATAAATTGCGTAACAAGCAAATGCAAATCATCTATCTCTTACAATTACTTAAATAGGAAATAACTGACAAAACCGAAAGCTTTCAATTTCTTATTGCTTATCCAACCAGTGACTTATTGTTTTAACCATGATTCTCCAAAATGTAATTGTCTTCCATGTTTTCTCTGTATATTACTCATCCGTCTTATAAACGAGATACACCTGCTGGTGTCACACGTCATGCAGGGATGTCTTCATTCAACTATTCAACTTACATGAATCATCAAATTCCATTATTTTTTACACGAAATTTTTTTCTACCGCTCACAAAACTGAACTCATGAATTAATAATTTTGAATCAATTTTCAAAAGTTACACGAAAGGTTAAATTTTAAAATTTTTAAACTTTATTACAGTATCTGCATGCGGCTCATATAAAATTAATTCAACCTTTGTAAAATCACCTGTTGTTAAAAAATATGAACAATTAATTGTAGCGTTTTTTGTTAACGCAAAAAACACGATGTTAAAACAATAATGTTGTATTAAATGTATCAAGGAAATGGCTATTTCGGCCTTGGACGAGAACGAAAGCATTATTTGAGCTGATTTTACATTATTAACAATAGGTATAACAAATTCGTAATTCTCATGCTTGGATCCATGCAGATATTAATAACGTTTCTTACAACATCCAAATGCGATATAAATGCATAATAATTCCTGTATGTACATGGAATGGGATATTTCCTTTTTATCCAACAATAAAATAAAATCAACCGTTCGGAACAAGTAGAACTGTAAATGTGCAGATAGTGTTATATTATCTCAATGCAATACACAATATTTTTAAAACGTTAAAACATTCTTTAATACCCTTGTGAACTATTGAATGAAATGAAACAAATCAAAATTAAGTACGCTGACCGTATTAAAGAAAGCCAATGAATATATTTTATGATACTAAACAAATAATGCAGTTTTCCATAGACAATATTTTAGTAATTCTAGTTGGACTGATTGTGAGCAATGCAATTTAAGGTGTGGCAGTATTATTATTATTTTTTGTTTCACCTTTATTCTATTATTTGTGCAGCTCATCTAATCTATAATTTGCATTTGTAGATTTTTGTACAATAATATTAAATTTCTAAATTCTCATTCGTTAAAAACTTGATTGAGTCATAGCAATAAGCCGGATTGGGATTTAATTTGAGAATTTTTAATTACTCTATTGTTTATTTATTTATTGTCAGTATTTTACATTCACAGGGCAATTTATTAGTACCTATATGTTTTAGACACGGAAATTTCAGTTGTTTAATTACTCCTTTAACTGTCCAACCATATCAATTATGGCAAGTCAGAAAATCATTTTTGTGTCATCTTCAACCTTCATAGAACCTGTTATATACATTATAGAACCCAGAAAACCAAAACTAAAAGATAATTATAGTTTTAGAAATTTTCAACGCATCATAAAACTGGACTATCCGACATATATAGCATCTGCATGGCATCGTGTTGAACATAAAATCTGTCAACTAATCTAATAATATTGTGTGAGAGTAATAAAATAATAATTTATTTCTCAAGCCTGTTAATTACTTAACAATTGAACATTAGGATTTCGAGTGTGATAAAATCAAATTCATATCGTAATGAAGTTCATCACCGCTTGTATTTTCCCATATATAGTGTTGTTCTATTGAAATGGGAATAAAAACAAAACTCAATGTTGCTTAATTTTAATTTCGAAATCTCATCTGACAAATTTAGAATTGTTGAATGGCACAAAATAGAAAAGTTATTTTTAATTTTTACTACTCATGTAAACAATTAGTACAATATGCAACACAGAACACAATGCAATTATAAATGACGGAAAACAAATCATTAATTGTTAAGACTATTTTAAGAATATGTGACTGTTATATATAATATGAATGAAACTCAAAAACGTTTGTTTTTTTTAATTGTGGATTTTGATTTTAACATATTTGGCTAGTCTCAATTATAGTATAGTACTTTTTAACCTATGGCTTGATATCAGAGGTGCATTAAATTAGGAATTCCATTGTGAACATTTACTTTCGTTTCCCCGGTTTCCTTATAATTAACATTATTATAACTTTGAAATTTATTGTAAAAAAATAATTCTGAAATCGAAATCTATTCATGCCTGAGAAACTACAAAGAAAAAATTATCTGAAATTCATGGCCGAAGCCTTGCCTTATGCCAAAGCTCTGTAAACCATTTACGTTTTAGTTTGTGTAGAACTTAGCAATATTTTCATTAATTTTAGTTAGAACTAGCTTTCAATTGAACTTCTGTAAACTATTGAATGTATGTAAATTGTTGCGTTAAGGAAGTAAACAGAGTTTTTTGGACAACTTCCGAGAGATTTCTTTTCTCACACAATTATCGCCTCCGGATACCACGCCATGCTGTTTCTCCACTAATGAGACCCTATTTAAAACTTGAGACTTAATTTTTAAATTTTGAAACTTACAGCGAGAATATAGCATTCTCATTTTCGTGACAGAGACAGAAAATAATAATCGAAAGTTAAAAAATATTTTAAAATATTTTCTCTCTTCTCTGCTACTTGAGAGTGTCATCCATGTTTTTGTCAAACTTTCTTGTTATGTTCATGTACGATATCATCATCATGAGTCTCAGTTTCGCATTTCGTTAATAATAATTTAATAACGGCAAAAGAATTCTCAAATATCATAAATGCAACTTTAATAGCTCGTTACCGACGTCCATTTCTAATGGAATGAAATGTTCCTTTATTATAAAATCATCATTATTCAGAAAATATTTCGGAGCTTGCATTTCCTGAAATGATTATGAATCGAAATCGAGCAATCAAATGCATCCATGTAATTATAGGTTTGGAATAAAACTCAAATGTAAATGTCGTTGAACATGATTAAATATGTTAATGCTTCAATCAATCTCCTAATCAATGGTAATCATATTTTTTTAAACGTAAACCGATGTTTTTGATTTATTTTATCGAATTGTAAAATCTGACATTCAAATACTCAATTATACAGAAAGTTCGGTGATAATATGAATGCTATACGAATTGCCTGTCTTTCGCTGAGTCTCTAAAATACTAAAGACCTTGTGTGTTTTTCTATTCTTTTACAATTATTATAATTTCAGATCAAAATTTTCAAGTGAAGGACTGAATTTGATTCAGATTAAATAAGCGGTGAATGAAAGAAATATAAGCGAGAGTTTGTAGATGTAGGACACTGATTTGATTCATGTCATGAAAACATTTTCTGATGTCTCATCTTCCTTAATTTAGCTACCAAAGTATAGCAAACAAAAAAATACGCAAAAGCATGGTTTTTGATAACATTCTTTACTTTTCGTCCTAAAATTTTGAGAGACAACATTTGTTAATGCATGATTGATGCTGTACTTTATTTCCTTGTTTTTTATTTTACTTAAGAGGATGTAAAGTATTTTGAAATCGGTAATCAATAATGGTCAAAAATCTTTTAAATGTATCCAAATGCTTTATGCTTTGACAATATTTATTGCTGTGCTAAATTCCATTGCTCATGCTAACAATAGATACTACTTGATTTTAGTTCTTCAAATGGGCAATCGTCTATTCAACAGGTTTATCATTACCTTTTTTTACATTTAAATAGTAAAAAAAGAAAAGTAAAACTCGTTTACTTCAGCAGACTGCCTGGCTCCATTTCATGTAAATTATACTCACTCTAAAGAAATAGCCAGAAAAAAATTTATAGCTTACTATTTATTGCTTTTTAAATTTTAAAATAGATTTGCTGGGAGTATATAAAAGCAAAAAGTAGATTTTGCTTTGACCCATTATTGAACCCTTTCTCCATTTAATTTGTTAACAATGATACTCTCAATTCCGGACTTTCCAATGTATAAATAATTTGTTAACAATTAATAGAATATTATTTTACAAATTTTATGGATTCACATGTTGTATGAACAGATTTTTAAAAATTAATTACTTCCAAGGTAATCCAAATCCTTGTACTAAATAGAAGAGGAGGAGTTTTAACAATTGCTGAAGAAAACATATAATAATAATCATTTATAGAATCTAATATTGTCTTTGAAAGGATGATAGTTTTATTGGTTAAGATAAAGTCGTTGTGTCTAGTATTAAAGAGAACTGTTTTTTACTATTGAAGTCCATATTTTAAGAAGTTTTTAACCCCTTTAAAAAAGAAAATCTAATAATTGACCTGAAAATAATCCCTGATTTTGTAGATTGACTTTTAACTTTTATGTTTTTAATCTCCAAGCCTCGTGGGTTTCACCACGTAGGACCAAATTCAGGTTCCAGCATTGTTGAAGTTACCAACATCATATATATATACCTATATTTACTGTATTAACTAACTGCAATGAGAATCACATAGGGTCTACCTGTATCCCTCAAAGTTCTACCTGTCTCTTTTTTCCTCTCTCTCTTCTCTCTTCTTCATTAAAGTATTCAATTAAAGGTCCTCCAGTGTTGAGTTTCTCCTCACTTGTAAAAAACCCTCCGACACACATTCATATCATTAGTAAAATATAACGACAAAAATTCAAAAAATACAAACATAGCTTCCAATCCAAATCTAATAACGTAGTAGTGACACACTGTGATTATTAGTGCGTGATATTTATTAGAATAAATTCAACTTGTCAATTAATAAATTTCTAATCCTTGTGATACTGTGATAATAATTTTCTAAACTAAACGTGCATTTATTAATCAGTTGTTTATAATTTCAATCTTTATCGTTATCAACAAATTTGAAGGTAATTAATTAACTTCTCATTTCAAAATACCATTTTAAAGCTCTAGAAATAAGCACTTGATCTCATTTTCTAGTGTGATTCAATATATTATAAATATTATGAAATAATGTTGGCAATGATCGTGTTAGAAATTTTGAAACTTTGAAACTTTCGAAACTAATAATTTAGTGTAATATTGGGTTGTAAATAATTAGCTCTGATATACCGGTAGTTGTATGTATTTAGTCTCAGTCCATTTGAGTTGTACTCCTTTAACGCGTATTATTTTATTTATTTATTTAGTTTATTTCATGCTGTGATTTCTGCACTATTTTAGAATCATCTTTTGAAATGAATATAAAAGTGAATGTGTGTTGTATTTACGACATGATTCTCAAAAAAGAAGAGTCTCAATCTGGCTGCAGAAATAGAAAAGTCAATGTGTCTCTGCTGAAATACAATTGTATTTATTGTTCTTATCTATTTAAAAATCACTGTTTATTGATCTTTTTCAAAATTGGAATTAGAAAGCTGTAATTTTCTTATTAAGGTTTTATAAATTTAGGATTTTGTGAGTTCTGCAATTACATACCGGTACATAGGTAGGTATACTAAGTAGGTAAAACCCAGAGGTATTAAAACTGAAAATTGGCTTTACAAGTTTTCCTACTATGACCGTTTAGAATATGCATTATAATAGTGTAATAGTTGTATGGATTAAACAATTTTTGAATTTCATAGTGGAATTTTTAAGTTTCTAATATTAAATTCTCGTTTTGCCATTCTTAATGCTCAAAAAATTAGCACAAGCAAATAAGCAATCAATGGGAAATTATAGCCGTAGTTTAAAATACTCCGCATGATTTAATAAGATGATCACGATATTTTAATTTTTTTAAATAACAATATAAATGTACCGACAAAATTACATAATAATTTTAAAAGTAATTGTAATAATAATTGTGTTTTATTCTGTTGCAGAAACAGTCCTCTGACTTCATCCGGTATTTGGAGTACAACCATTTAAATCTCAAGAATTGAAGTTTTATAGTGAAGAATAAAATTGAATAATGAACTCCATAAAAATCTCCAGTACCCTAGTCCTACTACTCTCATGTCTATATTTCTCTTTACTACCTGAAGTCAAGGGTCATGGGAGACTTATCGAACCCCCATCCCGTTCTTCAATGTGGAGGTAATTATATTTTAAATTAACTCATTCTCGGGGTTTCTTGGGCTTATTTCTGTGGAATTGTCAATATCTAACTTTTTACTTCTACCGTAGCGTAATCTGTATTTTTCAATCTTTGTAATTTGATTTATTATTTTTTGTGACTCTTATGTTTAATCGTAAGTTGTGCTTAATTATCGCATTTCCGTCACTAAATTAAGCTTTTAATAATAAATTGAGAGATGAGAAGAGGATGGAGGATGGCATTTTCTCTAACGCCCTGTTGTACTTGAAATAACCCTCACTGTTGTATTCTCATTGAAACTTGAATTAAATGCATGGTTGAGTTTCTTGTAAATAGGTCTCATCGTATTCATAAGAAGTTTATATTCTTTAAATATAAATTGTATTAAAATTACTGTTAATTCAAACACATCAATCAGCCTCATTAATAAATCACAAGAGATATGTTCGATTAAGAATTTAATTAAGTACTAATTCTCATACGTGTCGTTTTCAGACGATCTTTTATTTATTTAGCATCTGTTTTCATAATGGGCAAGATGAATGAAAGATACGTGATTGTATTATTTATATCTCAAAACATAACATTTAATCTATTTAAACTTCAATAATTCAATATAATAATTCAGTGTGCAAATATATAGTAGTAAAATAGTAATATCTTAAGCAAATCTTTACATTTTAAGTTAACAAGTACTTTACATGCCATTTTAAAAGTATTATTTAAAACACTTAAACTACCAAAGTTCGTGTTGTATATGCAAATAGTACAATGGAATATGCACATAATAAGCAAACAAGCTTTTAATAACCATATCTTTTACATGGGCGACTGTTATAAATAATTGACTCTTATTATAACTTTAATCATAATGCTCTCCATGAGATTGTGACATAAACCCTAACAAATCAGAAAAATTGCAGCAAATAATAGTAAGGTTGTTAACTTTACGAAAGTGGATGGGTTTTAAAATATTACTCAAGAAAGACTAGATTTAGCATCACGGACAATTAGTGATTACGATTACAGCACAATGAAGTGAATTTCTGTTGAATTTCTTTCATGATGTGTTTCATGTTCCTTTCAGTGTGTGTATATATATCTAAGATACCAAGGAGGTCTAATCCATATTCCGTATAATTCACAAAATTATAGACTATTTCTATTATTATGGTATAAAACACTAAAACGCTTTTCTAATATTGTTTAATCCCTCGTTCGAATACTACACAATTCTTCCCATTATTCAGATAAACAGACTTAAAAAGGATATACTATTTTTAGAGAAAAATCCAACAGTTTATAAATTGCAGTTTTAAATTTCAGAAGCTATACAGAGGATGTTAATGTACTACACTTAAACAATAAAGCATAATAGCACCACAAGAGAACATGCTACAGGAGATTGATGATTGCGTTGTTTGCTCTTCATTGTCATTTCATGAGAATGTTTTCTTGAGAAAATGTACCAATTTCCTCAATTTTATAATTCGTATCGTAAATCCTCATTAAACCACTCCCATCAATTTTTACTGATTATTATTATTCAGCACAAAATTAATCCTTAATCGAGGTCATCGTCAATGAACTCTGATCAAATTCTACATTTTAAAATATTATTTGGATATAAATGCTGTTAAAGAAGGTTGTTTAAGGTTGTTGTTGCTCTTACAGAAGCTAGAAAACACAAAACTGTAAATAGACTTATATATAACAATAATATATATCAAGGCTGTCCGGTGAATCGTATCAAAGTTTGGCATTTTGTTGACACTAGAGTTGAATTTTAAAAAATTGGGTCATACCATCATGATTAAACATGAACAAAACTACAGATTTGTAAAATTTTCTGTAATTAAGGGCGTTAGATCTTGCACTTTAATCTCTCACGCAACTTCCTTTCCATCTTAATATATAGAATTCCGTATCATAATAGACTTCACAAATATAATTCACATTTCGTTTAATGGCATTTGAGATTTTTTATAGGAAAATGGCACGGTTTCTAAAATATCATTTAACGCATAGCTTGAGGATTTTCGATAGCATCAGTCAAGAGGATGTGAAAGGAAAGGAGTTAACATTTTTACTCTGTTTGAAAATGACATGATGTGCGTCTTCTTTGCAATGAATAATAGTAATATTCACAACGCATAATAAGCTCTTCTCATTATGAGAATTTAAAAATTGCAATAGCAATATTTGAAAGTTAACCGATGCTCTGATAAGGCTTGTTGGTCAGAAAGATTTCCATAATGCTAATCATATATTTGAATAAAGTTTTCTTGAATTGTTACTTATTATTGTGGTTTTCATTGTTATAGATATGGATTTAACACTACAGCCAATTACAATGACCATGAATTGTATTGCGGTGGATTTGCAAGACAACACCAAAAGAATGGGGGGAAATGCGGCGTTTGTGGTAAATCTTTTTGTTTGTTAACGAGAAAGTACCACCACTTAATGATTTAAGAGGATTGAGTTGAAAAACTCTAGAAGATTTAGAAGAATATGTTTTGCAATGTTTTATATTTTTATACTAAATAATGTTTATAATAATAGGTGATCCATTTGACGGTCCAAAACCCAATGAAGCAGGAGGACCTTATGCACAGGTAAGAAGGATCAAAACAATTAAACTTCTAATAATACATGATATAAAAAGTTAAAAATTATTTTTTAAATCTAGGGTATAATTGTGAGAAAATACAGGAAAAATTCTATAATCCGCATAAAAGTAGAATTAACAGCAAATCACAAAGGCTACTTTGAATTTCGATTGTGTCCAAATAACAATCCGAAAAAGGTTGTGACCCAAAAATGCCTAGATAATTTCCTTCTGAAACAGTCAAACAGTGAGGGACCTCGGTGAGTGTTGCAACTTATTTGATTTTTTTAAGTTTTCTTTTCCATTAAATATCATCCCTGAAGAAGTTAAATCCAATTTCCAAGAAATCCAAATAATAATCATCCCAAGAATTTAAGGTCATTCTTAACACTTTTACAATACTATTCCAGCTATTATCCAGGAGAAGGAACTAAAGTATTCGAGTCTCGATATCTCCTACCAAAAGGCATGACATGCACCCAATGTGTACTACAGTGGCGATATATAGCAGCTAATAGTTGGGGTGGCCCTTGTGCTGATGGAAGCCCCGAAGGACTTGGATGTGGTCCTCAGGAAGAATTTAGAGCATGTTCCGATGTTGCCATTTATGACGACAAGGGTTACGCTTCTGCAGAAGAACCAGAATTAGATCAAGATGATAATGAAGTTGGAATTGGTGAGTTCCCGGAAAATTCTTTAACACCTTTAATCTCTACTCAATCTGTACTACTGACACGGAATTAAAAAATAATAATATGAACATGACTAACAAAACATGACAGCAGTTTGATTGACAAGTAATGTTTTCTTTTCAAATTTCTTTTAGACAAATTGGAAGGAGTTTCAATCAATGGGACTTCTACAGAAACTCCTAATAAAGGAGAAACGCCGGAAGCAAATATTTGGCCATTTCTCATGGCATTCATTGCTCTCGTTGTTACGGCTGTTTTATTTGGTTCTCTATTTTGGTGGTTCTATCGAAAAGAAATTTTTCAATTTATTTTGGATTCAACAAGGAAATTGCGTAAAAAGCGAGCAGCAGGGCAAAACGATCAATATGGCTCAGATTTTTATTCTCCTACAATGGTAACAATTCCTGTTCCACCACCAAGGGCAAAAAAACTACACCATCCTAACATTTCACATCCTGATATCTACAGTGGTGCAAGGAAACAAATAACACCTGATGTAATTTCACAACCTATGCAAGTTACAATAAATGGTCTCCCTGTGTAGCATTTAAAATTTAAAATAACATTTTAGAATTTTTATAATTTTATACATGAAACTTGTGAATATTAATATTATAACTTATTGTATGGTTAGATTAAAACAACGACTGAGATTTTAATAAATCAGAAATATATTTTGTTTACTAACGTAATTATACAAAATGTCTATATTCTTTATGCTGACTAATTATGATTTGAACTACAGTTCCCATTTATTTGAAACACATAAATGTTGTAATTTATCCTCGAATCTAGTACTAAGTTTTACTTTCTTTGCAGCGCTATCCAACTTTTTCGAATTCAACCAATCCAGTTTTTTGTTTAGTGCACGTCCATGACCCATCTCTTGTTCCTATTAAGATGAATAATTACATAAATCACTTCAGAATGAATGTAGAAAGACATGTATTTAATACCAAAGTTAAGTATGGATGTCTCAAAAGAAACATGTTGTGTTCTTCAACCTGTAGCCGCTTAACAAACCGCTGAATGTTGTCTGCATATACAAAGTGTCCAAAGCGGTGTTTTCTAAAAACAAGACAAATGAATAATTAAATAGATGTTGATGTCAATGGTTTAGATCTTTAAATAAAAACGATAAGGTAAAGTACACAAATAAAAGCCTTCACTCACCCTGTCCATATCTGCCCATTTGGCATTTTGCGTTTCAAAAGTGCCAATGTCAGTCGCATTTTTAGTTTTTAAATATATAGATGCCAATTTTTATTTAAAGAAGTTGAATCCAACGTTTTCAAATTGTTGTTTTTGTT
>JAQFZB010000750.1:0-10936 GCA_034695165.1 Desoria trispinata | reverse complement strand
AATAGCAAATAGCAGCACTGAAATGACGAGCCACATGACGATAAGCGAGAAGCTTATCTAATTTGCATTTTGCATTATAAGTAACTATTATAACGTTTTACTTTATTAGTACGGATACACGTACATAATTCATGTTATATCTTTCCTTATCGATGGAAATAGAATTAAATGTTTTTAATTCTCTGTGCGAGAAACAGTTTAACATTTGCTGGATTGGATTTACTGACTTGATTTCATGATCTAAAGCATATAATTATATGGGAAACAAATTTTATAGGTAAATCCTTCAGCTTAGTGCAGATTGTATTTTAATAATTTTGTAATTTTGTTATAACACATCAGAGGGATCAAATAAATACAATTTAGTTTAAATTTTATAAATTTTTTCATATTTGAATAATTGACATCCCTCTTGGGTTTTCCTTCCAATCTATGTTTATTGTATATTTCACTTATATTTTGAGCTAATAAAATAAAAAGTTATTCAAATGAAATGAATTGATTTCAGGAGAGATTATATCGTCATTGCAAGATCAACTTATTCAGCATCAGATCACTTCAGTCATTCGCCAATCTTTACATTAAACTCCTCCTTTTAACTCCTTTCATTTAGCCATTTTGCTATACACATTATAATTTTCATTTTCTCTTATTACCTAATTTAATTAATTGATTGAATTAACTTTTCAATTTTTTATACGAGATCTATCTAACTTTATTTTTCCATTATTTTTTACTTAATATATGTTCTGAGTCTTTGGATTATTAAATTAATAAAATATAAAATATTATTGAGATTATTGAATAAAGATTATTGAGAATGGGGAGCATTGCAAATAAAATAATTTTGTCATTGACGAGAAAAGAGAACAAAATGAGCTAAAAATCTGATTCTTTGAAAATGCATGAATCATCATCACTTTAAACTGTTTATTAGTATAATTTTATTGATTTCATGTAAATTTTATTTCACTATGTAGTCATCCTTATTTGCCTTAGTTGGGTGGTTTGTTTTGCTGTGATTACATTTTTTGAGCAAATGAAACTCATCGTTCATAATTTGATGCTTCATCTACTCGATTATTTAAGATTGATTTTATTTTTATTCAATTTTATAACAAAGAAAATGATTTTAATATTTTTTGCAAAAGTCCTCGTTAAAATTCTGTAACATTTTCTAATTTGTAGGTAGAAAAGAAATGTGAAAAAGATGTTTAAGAGATATCTAGATGTCGTAGATTTAGTTAACATTGGAACTTTTCACTGTACTTTTAAGATTTTGAATATTGGCCAATTTCCAATACTAGCATCAACTGAAATGTTCGAGAGACTTTCCTACATTCATTTGAATTTCTTGCACTTCATTTGTTTCATTGTTTTTAACATTGGATCTGCATCTATTTCCATACTAAAACTATTTACAACTCTCTCTCTAGGATTTTTACACTTTGAAGACTTTTTCTGGTTTTCTTTATTCACCATCTTTATTTCATGGGAAGGAAATTTCATCAAGATTTTACGCTCACATAGTAAATTTTAATAAAACTTGATGAAACTATAATTTTACTTGATTTTAATACGGAAAAATAATTATTTCATCACTAAAATAAAATCTAAAACTAAACTGTATTTTTCTTTTTCATATGCTTTATAGTAATAACAACAATAATAATAATTTACTATTGTTATTTTCCTCTCCTCTTTCATTTCAACAGAACTTGATTTTAAATTTTGAAATATTTCACCCTTTGGAATGATATTAGACTTTTGGAAACAATAAACAATACATGGTATAATAATATAGGGATAACACAAATAGTTTCTCTGCGTATGAAAATGATGAAAAATCTTACCTGTGCCTTCAGGTACTCTTCTATAGCTCTGATAGCAGAATCGGTTAATTTCACAAAGAGCACTGATTTAGTGGAAGAAATTGGAGATTGAGTTTGCTGATAAGATGAGGACAATCCATATTTAATGCCTTCTGCAAGGGCCATAATCAGTTGTTTCGCAAGAGATGAGATCAGAAGGGCAGAAGAGTGACGTTCTTGAAACTCTCCCCGTTTTCGGATCTACAAATCTCCACTACTACTACTCTGATGACTAATCTTAAGAAGCTCCTTTCTTCTTACTTTCTCCCAACTTTCTCCGCTTTGATTGATTGTGTTAATTTGCAATATGATATTTATGGTATTATTATTATTATTATTTATATGTAATTCTCTTCTCCACTCTACTACTGCTCTTTTTTGATACTTTTGATAGTATATTGAATGACTTGATTTAAATATTATTATGAATGAATATTATGTATTATGATGTTTTCAGAGAGATGTGATGATTGTTTTAACAAAATCGGTGTAATATTTTGGCTGGAGCTGAAAATGAGCAGATTTCGAGTTGAGTTTGAGTGTAAAATTTTACCATGCAGCACAACTTCACTCACTTCAACATGTATCAAAACCCAACTAACGAGCACTTTGACTATTGCAACGAAATCCCCTTTTTCCTCTCTCTCTTCTCTTCTCATCCACCTCATGAGACTTGCTCCAATCCACTCTGTTATTCTATATTCACTACTATATTATAATACAACTTATCATTCACCACTTACTCCAATGTTAAACTCACTTACAACCACCACCACCTTCTCAACAAAGACGAAACTTTATAATAATGCCACTAACAACACTACAACTTTTCATTCACCAGCAGTATCACCACCAGCTCATGAAAATTCAGAAAACTATAAAAAATTCACTATTTTCTAACTGAAATAAGAAATAACGGAAGTGTTCTGTATGCAGAGAAAGTGGATTCAATATGTTTGTTTATAGAACTCTGAAAACAATACTGGTTGGCAGTAGTGGCACACACACACACGTACTATAAGGATTGCATTGAGCAAAGGTCAACCATCCAGTGTGCCATTGCCATTTCTATAAACTATTTCGGAGGTCAAATCTCCGTAGTGCACCCGGGTGTCAATGCCTATACCATAATATGCTTGACTTAATACAGGTTGTGCAAATCGTACTATACTATTGCACTTACTGCACTATCACTTTCTCCAGAGATGAGTCATTGAGTCAGAAATATTATGAGTCAAACTACTAACATCACTTTCTCTGCTTTCGAACTGTCTCAATGCAATCAGAAGAAAGCTCTAGAATATGTATAAGACTATAAAAATTATTTTATATCCTTGTTTCATGAAATGATTTATTTTTATGAAAATATGCGTATGCGAGGAAACTTTCGAAAATACAAGTAAATAATTATCGAACTGAAACAAAGAAAACTAATCCCTATTATTGCAACATATGCATAACATAGTTCTATTCTATAATAATGAAATAATTAGAAAAAAGATCTCGGTATATGCCGTTTGTTATAATAAGTTTAATTCGAAATATGACAGGATGTGGAATAAATGTGGAGATGCTTATATTTAAGAATGGTGTGCAGAAATGCAGATATTATTTAAGTACTGGATGAATTATATAATCGTTTAATTTAATATCTCTGCACATTATTTTCATTCAATCGAGAGTTTTACTTACAAGACTTTACGAATTCCATTTCTGGAAGCAGTAAGTACATATACTTTTTTTATCAATAGAAGGACACCTGAAATCCTGTTGTACCTTTTAGTGTACGTAGAAAATACAACAAAGTCAACATCAAAGACACTATATTTACGGTAAAATACAAATTATAAGATGTAATGCAATTTGCCCTATATTATTTATATAAAGATGATTTTTAGTCTAAGAGCTGACAATAAAGTAATAGTTATTATGAAGTTTAAATCACACATTGAATCGTTTACTCATCTTTTGAGCTTAATCCTGTATGCTAAAAAATGAGAAAGAATCCATCAAGTGCCAAAATAAAGTTTCATTATTATGGTCATTCACAATCATAAAATTTCATGATCTTCATCTCAGAAGAATATTGTAACTTTGTAACTAGCTATTCATATATTGTACTACTACAACTAATGAAAAAAATTAAATTAATTAATGCACAAAGAACAAATCACTAAGTTTATAGTGTAAACGCATTACTATATCGAGTTTAATAAGATTCTCAGAGAAGTAGCATATTGATTATTAATTGTAGAGGGTACGGAATTTAAATTAAATAAATTTAAAAATTCACAAGGTGTCGTCCCTTAACCTAAAGTCTCACGTATACCAACGATTTCTTTACGATACGGATTTTACTTACGATATTTATACGAACAATGTAAAACGTTTTCTCTAACAAATTAGTTGTGAAGAAGGAGAATTCGTTTATCTAAGAACTTAAATATATAATGAATCAAAAACATACAATACATGAATTATTAAGTCTGTCCAAACCGAAGAAATCAATAGATAGGTAGCAGTGGCTTATCCAGACGAATAACGCAATACAGGATGAGATGGTTCAAACAACTGAGAAAACATGTTGTTTGAAATCTATTACACTCATGAGATGAGTTCACTAATTCATAATAATGTATGTGTGTTGATTACAATGGATTTGAGGCTTTACATCAATTTGTGTAAAATTTGAATTTTCTTCATTTAATAGCCTCCCCAGCTCTGATTCTGATTATACGGTTGTTTTCCTTTTGGTTGTGTGGGTCCTTGTCTGGATGCATTGCCTCCTTCCTGAAATTCAAAATATATGTTACAGATTGTTTAAAATATTAAAATTATCTTTTAGTAGAAAGATGAAAACAAGCGTTAAGAATAAGCCAGGTCAGAGAAAGTTAAGACAAGGGTAGGTTGAGGGGAAGAAAGTTAAGAACGTCAATAAAACTTTTTGGTATTAAAGCGATTTAAAACCACAATTCTGTAATGTCTAGTAAACGTGTAATTATAATTAACCCATAAATATAAAAATTAAATGCAACGGGGGATTAGCATTTAAGCAAACGATTGAAAGAGAAAATAATAGAGACTTGATGCATAGGAAGAGTCTGTACTGGTTGCTGTGTGATGTAGTACTGTGGGACCGTACTCCCCAGCTGACTTTGCATGACGTTTTGTTGAGCGTTCATGGAGTTATAGCCTCCTGGCCCAGATGCACCATACTTGTTTTCGAAAGACTGTAATAATTTAAAATCAAACAATACACATTAAAGAAACTAATTTTTGGTTCTTTATTACGACTTACGTTCATCTTAGTCATGTTATGTCCCTTTGTGGAATACATGGACGAATTTAAATCAGTCGACTGAGAAACGCCTGTTGTGGAATTTGACGCGACCTTTCCAGTAGTAGAATTAGGACCAACTGATCCCGTTGTATACGAGCTTTTTCCAAAATCTGCCCCAGGACCAGGTTGGCTTGTGTCAAATGTATACTGTGTAGTATTGTATACACTTTTGTTTTGATACTGATGATTAGCTGCTGCAGCGTGTGGAGCTGTTGCATTCGTTGGGGCAGTCATTGGTGCTTGATACATTTGGTGTGGAGGTGCATATGGGAAATGAGTTCCGTGAACCATGTTTGTTGTAAAGTAGTATGGCATTCCCGTATTGTACATGGTCTGTTGGGTATTTCCACCTGTGAGATTCGAAGGCACAGGCGAACCCGTTGAGCTACCCGATCTTTGGAATCTACCATCTGCTCCAGCAGAATATGTTTGCATAGCAGGTCCTCCATCATTTCGCCCTGGTACCCCTGGAGCTACTGGTACACCCGTATTTGTTACTGCTGTAAAGATAGTACAAAAATTTACATTTAGAATTGTAGTAGATTTGAATTTGATTGTAGCAATGTTTGTAGCAATTGGGATGTTACCGTAACCAGAACTAGCATCATAATAACCGGTCATATTAGGTGGAAATTGTCGAAGATATACATTTTCATCATAACTGTACATTGGTGTTTGAACTTGGTAAAACGCTGGAACAGTTCCACCTTGATTCAAAATATATTGTGGTTGCATCATCATTCCGGGGGGCATGGCACCACCCATTTTGGATGACGCATTTGTCGTTGTGTTACTGGGAACAGTCATTTTTGTATTTGTAGTTGACGATGATGCAGAATTCACTGAATGATATGAAAATAATTAGAACACGGTCATAATATTAAGACGCAGATTATTGTTAAATTCTAATTACAAGGATCAGCTCCGTAGTTCCAATCCTCACCTGATCCTGATCCCAGCTGAGCAGATGAAGCAGTTGAAGATACTGGAGCATTAGCACTACTATCAGTCGTTGAGTCTTTAACACCGGTTGTGGAATTTAGGCCACTTATTTTTTGGCCATATCCACCATATTGCGAATTTGCGGAGTTATTAGCGTACCTACAAAATTGCGTGTTACAATTTAATAATTAATTTAAACGGGGAGTAGATCATAATATGTATTATTGAGCTTGTGTGTGTTACCCAGTATTGGAGTTGATGTGATAAGCACTTTGTGGAGGTGCCGCGCTGCTAGAGCCGTAAGAAGGTACATTAGCATTCTGTACTGAGGCAATAATGGGCTGTGTGGGAGGGATGCTCGAGGGCTGATTACCATACGCTAGACTTGTCATATAGCCGGTTTGAATTGCTTGATTAGGTAAAGGTTGTGAGCCATATGTTGAAGGGGGTACCCCTCCAGTCACCGGTGCTACACTTGAACTATTGTAAGTACTGGCAGAATTTTGCGACACAGGAGGAAAACCAGGAGCAGGAAACCCTGGAGCAGGCTTTCCACCATATGATACAAATGCAGAACCAGTATTGCTACCAGCGTTGACTTGTGTCGCATAAGACGGCGGACCAGACTGCTGTGTTTTGGTTTGATTTTGTGCAAGAGAGGACAATGAATCCATGCCAGGAGAAATATTACTCGATGCATTAGTTTTACTAGGGTCTAGCGAACCCTGTGACTGAGAGTTGATTTGGTTTTGGAATGGAGAAGAAGAATGTCCTCCGGCTTTCACATCTTTGTCACCGGTAGAACCAGAAACAAATGTGTCCAATTTTGTACCTTGGGGTCCATACATAAGACTGTTGTCAACCGAACTCCCCTTTCCGCTTTGCATCACAGAACTGAATGAAACGGATGAATCTAAATCCATTCCTCCGAATTGTACATCCAAAGTTGTGACAGGGTCATCAGGCATTTCAACCGCGGACGAAGGAATCTGAGTTTAAAGTACAGTAATAAAATATTTTATATATATGTCAAAGCAGGATTGATAATACTAAGTAATAAGTAATAAGATAATAGTAATAAGTAACAGTAACAAATATATACTCTAATTACTTTTGATGGAGGACCCCTCGGCCTTTGGACTTTATTTCTTGGAGGTAACGCATGATTTGGTACTGCTACTCCTACACCCATTTGATTAGAGTTTGTGTATGAAGATTGCAAAGATGCTAAAAGTCCAACTCCTGGATTTGCATGGGTTGCTACAGAAGATGCACCGGAGGAATTTTGTGATTTTAAAAGCATACTCAGGTCAATAGTTTGTCCCTGAGATACACCTGATCCACCTGAGACATTTAATCCCTGGACCACACTGCTCATGGTGACGCCAGATTCCTGATTGGCAGCCATTTTGCTAATATCCGATGCTGCACCATTGGAAGCACTTTGAATATGGTTAGGACCAGCTGACCCAGGTCCCACTCCATTTGTGGCATCACTCAATGGACCTTGTGCAGTCTGAGTTGAAGGGGTAAATACTTTGCTTTCTTGTAAAGATCCAGTGTACTCCTCGTTATCCCAGTCTTCTGCATTAGGAAATCCGTCCCATTTATCTAAGGCGCATATTAAATTATTTTAAAGTTAGGTAATTACAAAACTTAAAACTGGCCTAATAAATTCAATCTGGATTAAATTCTATTTTCCATGTTATTATTCTCATGACATAAGTGGTGAACTCCATTTAAGCCTTTAAACGATTCGAAATGAACTAACCGACTTTAAGTGGTGCTGGGCGGTTCCCATCAGCTTGACTATTTTCCCAAACATCAATAGGATGATAATTATCACCTTCTCGGTCCCCTCTAGCACGACTAGCAAACGTTCTGCCACCTCCACGGCCACCACGACCGAATCCTCCTCCTCGCCCTCCTCTGCCAGGACCGTTAAGCATTCTACCGCTCTTCAGTTCGTCGTTTTCTTTGTCACTGCGACCACCACGTCCAGCTCCAGGCCTGCCACGACTTCGGCCTCCTGAACCTCGTCCACCCCTGTCGCCCCCACGCCTTTCTCCTGTTATAAACGGCTGATCCCCACCTTCCAAGTCTTTCTTCTCCCCTCTTGAATCTCGTTTATCTGATTTGTCACGTCCTGCTCTGTCTCCTCCTTCTTTTGACAACCCCTGTAAAAACATATTGAAATTAGTGTTATTGATGACGAAATTGATTTTTTTTTTTTGTAAAATGAACATTAAATGACGACTACGCTCACATCTTTTTGGGAGACAATATCAGACTTTTGATTTTGGGTTTTAGGTTTCCGTTTCTTGCCAGCCTGTGCCCACTCTGACTCCAGAGACTCTCCACCCCCTTCAGTTAGGAGTGTAATAGCTTGTTCGATATCATACTCACGACTGTGAAGGGCCATGCAAGCTTGATCCTCTGTTGTCCTTGTAATTTCCATCACCTGCCGAATTTTCTTCTGCAGCTCTGGATCTTCTATGCGATGTGTATCAATTATTCTGGCAATCTGCATTTGTTCTGCTGTAGCCTGGATCTTAGGATTGAGATCAACTTTATCTGATTTTGAGTCTGACTTGGTAGACTTTTTGTTGTTGTTCAGATTAATTGTGGGGTTGTTTTGTGCTCCTTTTATAGGAGCCCCCTTTGTCGTCACTCCACCGGAACTCATCTCACTTTATTCACTCCTTCAATGCCGTGTAAAACTGCTACCTATGTACACACTTATGTACAACAGAATGATTCTGAAAATTAAAAAAGAAAATTATTATAAAAATTAGGTATTATTTTAAACGATCAAGGGGTTTAATTAATGATAGCAAGAAGTTGGACATAATAATATACACTAATTTCAGTTTTTGAATTCACAATTCAAGCTTAATAACAAAAATCTAGATTGAAACTTCCATTTTATACTGTAAATTAAAGCAATAATACCAATACCTAATTCCTATACAATACAAACTAATTCTTTTACTTTTAACACTCCGTCAGACCTAATTACAGTACAGTAAACTTCAAATAAATGCTAATAAATGTGTTCAATAATGGAATAGTTTATAGTTTAAACTCTTGATAACTACTACTGATCATCAATTCTCACTTATTTATATCAACTTGCTTTAACAGGTGACGTGAAGAAAAAGATTATTGTGAATTGTTGAGTTTTGTCTTTCTACTTTCAACACTTTTGACTTATGCTCAAGTTTAATTGTTTTAAGTGTAAATGTTTGTCCAGCTCAGAGAAAGAAGGAGGTTTCATTTACTAACAGTCAGTCACTAACTGGTTCAATATAAAATCGTCATAAACTGTCGTCATCAATTTGTCAATTATTCATCGAATCTCTGTAATTCTTTCATCAACTCTTGATTCATGATTGAATTGAATAAGGGAATTGATTGAACAATGAACTGAAGAAAAGGACAAAGAAGAGCAGATGATATATCTTGAACTTGATTTAAAACGACGCCATTATTGACTCATTGAATCTATACGGAAGGATAACACGCATTTTCTCGTGACGAATCAAAGATAAATTTCCCCCGTCGTTGTCTTAACCGGCGGGATAAGCAAGGCCTTGACCTCAACTTCCTTGACTATCAAAACGTTTAAACAATTCTCTTGACGAATAATAAGTTGTACACAATGTATTAAAACCCCTGTGAACACTCTCAGAGATGACCTCAACGGTCGAGGTCAATAAGGATAAAAACAATTAAGATGAAAACACTGTTTTTAGTGTAAGCTTACCTGATAAAATATATACTGTTCTCCGTGTGAGGACAAAAGAGTAAATGAGACGAATTCACTTTTGCTTTTTTAGAGGCTATCCTCACATACAACAGCAGACAGAGCAGCTAAGAGTCCAAAACCAAAACTTCGTATAACTTCGTGTTCTCTGTCCACTATTATGTGCATCTCTAGAGAGTGTCTCGGGAAATTCAACAAATTCATCTCATGTTGAAATCCGCCAGAGTTCCTTCCATACAACGCATGCCAAAACACCTCATGCAAATACTATATTACAAATGAAAGATATCGAAATACAAAGTCTTCATTCAAGAAAAGGTTCCCAATAATCCTGCATGCAATTCATGCACCAACCGTTCTCAACAACTTTCTCACTCCACAAAACTCTACTAATATTTATAGCTTCTAAAGAATCACTTGCATCTGTGCTATGGCTTTTGATGATGTAGTCGGCTTCTACGCTTTTGTTAAATATTATGTAACATCACAGTATCAGCAGATTCTGATTCGATCATACGGAAAGACACATGATACTTGAAAAATTAATAATATTTCCTATTCGGGTGAAGTAAGACAAGATGAGCGGCTGATTGAATCAAAAGTTATTTTGAATGGAAATGAAAATTTTGTAATAAACAAAGTAAATAGTTGACTTTGAGTTTAAGTATTTAATTAAAGATTAAAATTACTCTGTGGCAAAGAAGATAGAAAAGGGATTCACCCGTTGAGATTGAGAATGCCACTCCCCCCAAGTATTGGAGGAGCAAGCTTCGTAGCAAATAAAGGCCCCAAAATCATTCGATTTGCATTAAAGGGTCATGCTAATCGCCCGTTTTATCACATCGTCCTTACAAATGTTAGTAATCGACATGAATTGTAATAAATAAAAATAAAATGGGTTATCTAATTTAACAAAATGTTTTTATAGATGTTCATCCATCGTGATAGTCAACCGGTGGAACAATTAGGCTCATATGATCCCATGCCAAATAAGGACAATCAAAAACTTCTGGCTCT
>JAQFZB010000749.1:0-10945 GCA_034695165.1 Desoria trispinata | reverse complement strand
CGAGAAATACATTAGAAAGAACCGTAAGTCAACCCGATGGGGCGACTTGAAGTTATCATTACATCCCATATTAGAGAGTTAGGATATCCGGAGGTGATCTACTCTCACGGGTGGGTCACCCCCAAGGTCTATTACCCGCTTAAGCATAAGGGGTATGTGACATAATTGGTGGAGGTGCGGGGTAGGGCAAGACAAAGGTCTGCTCTAAACCGTACCAATATATAAAGTACTCTGTTAATCAAAATTAAATATAAATTAAATTTAGGTAGATCAAAGCAAAAAATCCTTAAATTTCAGTCAAAATTAGGCAAATATCAATTTAGTGTCAAAATTAATCATGATGAAGTGAGATTAAAATCTGACTGACTGTCTTAGAGAGGGAGGATGAGACGAAATCTTAGTTCACATATATTCCATATGTATTAATTAACTCCTTCATTTTATAAGATTCAATTTAATTATTCAAACGCTAAAAATTAGTTTAAAATTATCAAACTTTTCGCAAGTTTCTAATATCCCAGACCTAATAAATCGCCTAAGTACTTTAGGAAATCAGAAGAATTGAGAATCGTTAGAATGATGTGATCGCGTCGAGGGTAAAACGAGACTCGCTAGTCAATTGCGCAATTAGGATATAATATCGATAGTCATAACGTAAGGTACCTAGAGTAAAATTAATCGTGATCTATATGTATAAGAAGATAAAATAAAAATTATATAAGATAATGATAGGCTTGTAAATAACTTATAATTAAATAAAGTTTAAGAGAAGCGTGCACGCTTAAGCAAATCAAGAACGGCCGTAGTCGTTAGTCGACAGAATGATAAATAATTCCCGGAAGCCTACACGATGATATGGATAAGTTACGCATTTCGTATGGTAACGCGAGAAGTATAGTGTAAAATAAAAACCCGATGAACGTAAGAGGTCGGAGACCGAGGGGGAGACGCCCGGACGGTTAATAAATTCCGTGTAGTGATAATATAAATAGCTAGCGGAGCTGAGAGTAGGCTCATGGAGTCCGATGTGTTCAGGGCTAGAATCTAATGTGTTTAGATCGGATTTAATCTGTAGATAGGATCTAATGTGTTTAGATAGAATCTAAGGTGACTTGGAGAAATCAAACGTGTTTAGTATCATAGCATAGTGTGTGTCCAACCCGCGTAGAATACTCCGATGATGATGCGAATAACCTTAATCAATGTCGGTCGACATTCCTTCTTTATTTAGGAAGGGAAAGTATGTCGGACGACGAAGCAACCGGAATCGGAAGGAGTAGAGAAGCGGACGCGGAAAACAGGACCCCGAGATCTCTAGACTTTAACTTTGGAGGGCGAACACCGTTGAGCGGAAGGAGACCCGCAGGGAACGATCCGCACTCAAGTGGAGATCAACAGGGTGGAGACATGACGGGAGACCAAATCGGTCAACGGTCCCGTAGGGAAAACCAAGCTGGTCAACAGTCCCGAGAGGGAGACCAAATTGGTGAACAATCTCATGACGATCGATTAGAATCACCTGCCGGAGCGGAAGATCCTAGGGATCGCTATAGAAGTCCGTTCTCGAGAGGAAGAGGTATAAGAATGTCACGATCAGTCAGCCCCGAAAGAAATGCCGAACAGTTTGGACGCGGAAACGATGGTCGAGCATGGAACGGTCGCGGAGAAGGAATGTCCGCAGCAACACCGGGATCGTCTAGACGTCTTTTTGGTAACTCATTCGGTAATATCAACGGAGGAATGGGACCGGACGGGAGTGTACCCGTAGGGAACTCTGGAGGTCCAAGGGTGCAATTCGGATCCACGTCGGGCAGTCAACCTCAGGGAAATTTGTCCCAAACGAATCCAAGAAACCAAGTTGGTCAAGGGAATCAGTCCCAATCCAATGAGTGGGGACATTTGGGTTTTAATCAAAAACCTGTCCGACTAGCGGTACAGCCGAAACGATACTCAGGAAAATCAACCTCTGACCCCAGAGAATATATGCAAAGCTTTGAAGAAGCTTCGAAATGCAATTTCTGGGATGAATCCATGAGAGTACTTCAGTTACCAGCATATCTTGATGGATTTGCCGCCGAATTCTATCGTTCAGCCACTAACGAACGCATACGAGCAGGACATGGCCCATGGAATTGGACGACGCTGAAGAAACTCTTTATTGAAGAAGCAAGAGATAAGGCAGATAGCGCTAATGATGAAATTCGTTTCACCAAAGAGGTACAAAGACCGGGGGAGTCGTCCCTGCGGTATTGTAACCGGAAGGACATACTCGCTAACCGTGTTGACCCTTGCATGTCTGATGCTCGGAGGGTCGAAGAAATAAAACGAGGGTTGCGAATGGAAGTGAAGATCCTCATTTGTGGCCACCAACCTAAAACGGTAGCGGATCTCAGAAAAGTCCTTAAGGACGCGGAACAGGTCCTAGAGGAGAGATTGAAAGAGAGGAAAGAAGACGATTCGGATTCTGACGACGAGATGACTTTCGGTAATTTCAAACGAAAGAGGAGCCAGAAAGTGGACTTCGTCAATACTAATCATTCTCAGATTGATCATCAAGACCCTGCTTTAGCGGATCTCAAAGCGCTAAGGCAGAGAGTAGATCAATTGGAATTATCACGGCAGCAACGCGCGTGGAGTTTCAAATCGCCGCCGGTGAAAAATTGGAGACCTGCGCAAACCAATTGGAGGTCGCGAGCAAGGATCGAACGATCTGCCATGACACAACAGATGGAACGTCCATCTAGGTATGAGGGACCGACCCGTATCGCCATAGAAGGGGTGAACACCGGAGTGAATCCCATGAACAGAGCGAACCTGACAGGGGGAAACCGAGAGCCGTTAAATGAATCTAGAATTCGATGTTACAACTGCAGTAGAAGAGGACACAAAGCGAGAGACTGCACGACAGCACCTTCTACTTTCACGGCTTCGGAAAACTTTACTGGCCGGAAATGAATGCCACAGACATTCATATTCCAAAGAGGCCAATAAACCATCTGTCAAACGCGGTTAACCAACCTCAACCACCCGCAATAAAGGTGACGTGGTCAGCACCTCAGGTCAACCTCTACACGAATCCACTGTTATTCGTGACCGGAAAACTGGATGGACAAGAAATAAACTTTCTAGTGGATACTGGAGCGACGTTAACGCTAATTCAGAGCCGTTTTGTAGACGAAAGTATTCATAATATACGTCCTAGTCGTTACAAGGTTAGCGGAGTGGGAGGTGAAGACCTTCCACTGGTCGGGGACTGCAAACTGAAAATCGACTTCCCAACGTGTAGTATAAAAGCTACTATAACGATCACGGAAAATATGTTATTCCAAGGAATCTTAGGAAGTGATATTCTGAAGAAGGCAGGAGCCGTTCTGGATTACGAGAAAAAAGTAATGAAACTTAATAACGGTGCGGAAATCCAGTTGAGAGAACGGAGAAAATTATGCAACTCGATCACAGCGAAAGATGAGTGCAGCTTACTATACTTGAAACAGGACGTTGTGGTGCCTGCCGGGAGTTCGCTAACCGTACCGACCTTTGCCAAGGATTTTCAGGACGAATTAGACCTGAAAAGATATCCTTTGAATATCACGACGCACTTCCCGAACCTAGTGATGGGAGCTCAGTTTGTCACGGTTGATGACCCGGACAACATAACAGTATGCGTGATCAATCCCACTACGGAAGATCAAAGATTGGATAAATTCAGCATGATGGGTTTCATACCCCACACGAAGAAAGAAATCGTGGCGGTACTACAAGAAACATCGTCGACCTCACCAGTAGCTGAGATGACAACTAACGCGCAACAAAAGAGGAAAACGATCAGAGAATGTATAGGCCAGAACCTGAGCGAGGACGAAAAAGAGCAGCTCCGAAAACTCTTAGAGAAGTTTGAGGATAGTTTCTGTGTGGAGGGAGACACCCTAGGGTCCACAACTCTACAAGCAGAACCTTTGGTATTACTACCGGGAGCTCTACCGATCCAGCAAAGGCCATATAAGTACTCTCTGACAGAACAGAATTTCATCCAATCGGAGGTGAAGAAGTTACTAGACATGGGTATTATAAGACCCTCCAAATCACCATACTCGTCTCCTGTGGTATTAGTACGAAACGGACATAGAGGAAGTGATAAGCCTCGTATGTGCGTGGATCTACGGCAAGTCAATAGCCAAATCGTGAGGGATTCATACCCTTTACCAACATGTGATTCAATCCTGCATTCGCTTCAGGGGAAGAAATATTTCGCAAGTCTGGATCTTGAAAGGGGTTATTTCCAAATAACTTTAGATCCCGGAGATTGTCATTTGACTGCATTTATTACTCAAAGCGGATTGTACGAATACGTGAGATTGCCGTTTGGACTATCTAACTCAGCACCGATTTTTCAAAGATTCATGGATCACGTACTAGCGGGACTGAAATATAGAGTGTGTCTGTGTTATTTAGACGACATACTAATTTTTGGAGAAACCTTCGAGGAACTGCTGGACAATATCACTCTCGTACTAGAACGCTTCCAAGAGTTCCGTCTGAAAATAAAAACCTCCAAATGTCAATTCGGAGTGGAAAGAATAAAAGTGCTCGGACACTACGTATCAGCGGCCGGATTGGAGATGAATGACGAGAAAGCAGCAGCGGTTAAACAACTGACCGATCCAAAATCAGTTAAGGCAGTAAGAAGCTTCCTAGGACTCGCATCTTATTTTCGGAGGTACATACCCGCGTTTGCCGAAATCAGTAAACCTCTCAATAGGTTATTAGAGCAAGACGTACCGTGGAAATGGGAAACAGAAGAGAAGGAATCATTCGAGACGTTGAAATTGGCATTATGTGAAGCCCCATTGTTACATCATTTTGATCCAGACCTACCTATAGAAATACATTGCGACGCCAGTAACTTCGGGTTAGGAGCCGCATTGGTCCAGATCAAAGATGGATTGGAGGTTCCAGTAATGTTTATCAGCCGGAATCTGAATAAAGTGGAAATACGCTATTCCACCGTGCAAAAGGAATTTTTAGCCTTACTATTTTCCCTAAAGAAGTTCAACCATTTTATCTACGGGAGGCAATTTACCGTGGTGACTGACCACAGTCCTTTATTAGGGTTAAAGTTCGCAAAAGACCCTTCAGCAGGAAAATTGCACCGATGGTGTATTCGCCTCAGCGAGTACGACTTCACATTACGATATCGTAAAGGAAGATTGCATTCCGATGCTGATGCTCTGTCTCGATTGAACGTGGATCATGCCGGAGAAGAGGCGCATACGGAAGTGGATCCACCCTATGAGATAGACTATTTCAAAAAATTCGGGCACTGGCCCGGAGAGGAGGAACCTACCCGAGGGGATCAATCCTGCTCGTCGGAACGCTCTGAGAGGCCCAAATCATTGGATATCCCACCGCCTGGGTTGAGTACCCGGAGGAGAGGAGCAACTTGGGAGGAGATCTCAGCCGACGACGCGTTCGGGCTTAAACAAATAAGGGAAGAAGTCCAACAGGAACCTGACTGTCCATTGGAGTTCCCAGCGTACGTTATCCTGGCTCATGAACTAAACGACCTACAGGTGAATGACGGATTTTGTCGAAGTATAATAAAGAAATTACCCACTTGTCACAAGACACAAGAAAAGTTCCTTGTAGACGGAGGGACACTCTTTTACGTCAAAGATGGACAGGAAAGATTAGTCCTGCCCAAGTCCATGCAAACAGAAGCCATATTTGAACACCATGATGTTCCTATGGCAGGTCACCGCAGCGTGGAAGGGACCCTAACCAAGCTCAAAGTGCATTTGTATTGGCCTAGGATGAAGCGACATGTGTATGAATACGTGACTCGCTGCAAGGAGTGTGCAGAAAGCAAGAGACCGATAAGAAATCCGCAAGGACTTCTGCAGAGTATTGCAATCCCAGATACTCCTCATTCCTTTTGTTCCATTGATGTCGCCGGTCCATTCAAGGAAACCGACAAGGGGAACAAATATGTCATCGTGTGCGTGGATTATCTGACAAAATACGTGACTGTTCGAGCCGTACCACAAGCAGACTCTCTAACTACGGCCGAATTTCTGATGGAAGAAATAATCACGAAGCATGGACCACCCGCGATGATACTCAGTGATAGAGGTACCAATTTTATGAGCGAATTGGTACAGGAACTTTTAAAACAGATGGGGATTAAGCCCTTACACACCAGTGCTTATCACCCGGCTACTAATGGACTATGTGAAAGGCAGATGTCAACGATAAAGACAGCCCTAAGGATTTACGTTGGAAACTCGAGAGAGAAAGATTGGGACAATTACATCCAACTTATCAGTTGGGCAATGAACACCACTGTTCAGACTACAACGAGATATACGCCATTTCAATTAGTCTACGCTAGGGATCCAATACAGCCCTATGCAAGGTCATTACCCGTTCGGTATAACTCAGACCGAATGAAGCAGATTAAGCACTACCAAAAGATACGGAACTTGGTTAAAGGTGTTATAGAGAAAGAACACCTCAGACAGAAAAGTATCTACGACCGGAAGAGAGTGAACGTAGATTACCAAGTAAAACAGTTGGTATATTTACATAACCCGGCCAATAAACCAGGAAGAGCCCCTAAATTGACCAGACGGTGGCAGGGCCCTTTTGAAATCCTTCGACGTCTCTCTGAAGTCAATTACGAAATAACTGACGTCAACGGTGCGAAAACACAGATCGTACACATCCAGAGACTAAAACCTTATTTCGAGGACTATGAGTCCAGCGATTCGGAAGGAGATGGACCACCGAGGAGGGAGCTTAACCGCGAAGATTGGTTTGCCCGGTTGAAAAGATTCATCGAAATTACGGATGCGGACAATGGTTGGAGCAAGACCTTAGATCTATGGGTTAAGAAACCGCGAGTACCGAGGAAGGTGAACAACTCTGCGTGGATTCAACCCTTGGAATCATACGGATGGAAAGGATTAAGGTGCTCAAAATGTTACTCTACTGACGACGCTGCGACACGCTTGTCATCAGGAATAGAAATCTACAGGTGCGGCAAATGCGTACGGGAAGAATTCCTGGTGCCGACTGGAAAATGTCAAAATCCGAATTGTCGAGTAACACACCCGCATACCTTATGTAACGAGGAGATGTCAGAAACCGAATACGAAGATCGAAGGTTCAAATGGGACATCAAAGGATTAAAAGTAGGAGATATTCCTTGGTGCGTAGGATCAGTCAAAAGGAACGGAAAAGCAAATGACTTACTTTGCGACAATCATCCTCTATTGTTCGACATCTGGAAGTATCAATGTAGAATGATAGTGGCTTTAGACTATTATTGGGATACCTTCATTACACCGGGGACGACCCCCCATATTGACCTCGGACAAGGAAGAAAAATTTACTTCGAGGGTATGACCCCGTATTTCACTTTCGAGTGCAGGGTGCAGGAAGTAAACCTCAGGTTCGAAGGACCAGCGTTACAAGGAAATTACCCGATCAGCGGATTCTACAAGAAGATCATAATAATACAAACCAGTGGACTAGACGGATCATTGTTTTATTACCATGCCTCACGGGCACCGATGGAAGCCATCAAGAAACTTACCAAATTGGTGCACTTGCATCGCATCAAAACTAGCGAGCATACAAAAGTGAATTTTTGGCTGTATAAAAAGGATAAAAATGATCCGGCCGTAATGTCCATGGTAATGAAGCACATCGCCAATTTGGAGGAACCCAGGGAAAGGTTTCAAGCCATACAGGACACCGTGTATGACTATAATCAAATCATGCCTAATACTTTCACAAAGTATCAGCTGCTGGCGGTTATTTGCCACTCGATTTATGACTTCTTTAACGAAGAGCTACCGGATCCTAACCCTACAGATAAGGAACATCCTAGGATTCGAGACAAATTCAAAACAAAAGAAGTAACAAGACTACAGATCTTAGAAGAATCCGAAAGTTCAGAAAACTCGGAGATCGAAGACGAGCCGGAAAATGAAGAAAATAGCCAAGACGTGACAGGTCGAGACCTGGAACCGTCAACTTCAACGGGTCATGACCCGAGGTCATCCACAATTCCAAGTCCTCAACAACCCGAAGTAAGTCAAAGGGAAGAACGAAGGATGGAACAACCTCATAACGGAGAATTAAGCTCATCGGATGACGAATTGCTAAGCTTAACAGATCCCGATGGCAGTGAGTTAGAAACGATGTCGGAAGAAGATACCCAAGCACCGACACCGGTGGAGAGAGATTACTCACCGGCACCCGATAGTAACGGACCTTATGTTACTCGGTATGGAAGGGCGGTCAAGGAGCCTACAAGATACCCGGAAAACTCACTACTGCGAAGATTATTCAGGAAATCTCGCAATGCCCCAAACTCGATAGACGGAGGGAGTAACCCGACCGATACGGCTGCCGTATATCAGACGGCGCGGACGAGGACCTCGTCTAACATCGCAGCCGAAATGGAGGTTAGACCCCGTTTAAGACAAGAACGAAACAAAACTAGACTCACGGATGTAGTTCTTTTCTTGATTATCGGATTGGTATTGACCAATATGGTCGGCGGATCTTTAGCAGCCGGACATCGTGTGATGGAGACGAAGTCCGTAAATCAGGGACCAGCGTTAGAACTTAAAGAAGAATCCCAAAGGAGTTCAACAACCGTGGAAAATCTATTTACGTCATTAGATCCGAAACCAATGCCACTTTACGTGTGTAACGGATATCTAGACGGAATGAAATACCGGATACCGAAAACTATTGCCTGCCCGACTTTAGCTGCATCAACAACGTCCAGAGCGGTGATCTTGACATTTTATTGGGATGATATATCAATGCAGCCAATAAAAGCGTGGGAATGTTACGCGAAGAAGGTGATCACCCAGAGATTCTACAAATGGTATTGGACGTGGGGTGAAGACCCCGTGGCAGAGGAAAAACATTTTATAAGCGAGACCGCGTGTAGGGATATGATCAAGTCCCACGCAACACCTGACGGTAGAAGATTAAAAAGGATGAGAGAAGGATATTTCGCTACCGACGATATATCGTACCCGGAATGGTCCTGGCGTCATACAACCAATGCTGAAGTCATAAATTACCACATAGTTAGCTTGACGGTGACTATAAGTAATAAGGACGGTAGTATCCAAACGGTCACACCCATCTTGGACAATTGTCAAGGGAGCGCGGGTGTCTGCCCGACAGTCCTGGGACAACTAATATGGTCACCTGGATCAGTAAAATCTTGTCGCATTAAAGAAGGGCACACAACCGGCTGTGTTGTGACCAGCGGAAGAGTGTCGTGCCCGGAGGTGAACATGGCCATGAGCAATCTCACCAAAATATCGATGTGCGGAACCAACCTAGGACATAGTGATCAAGGTGTCTACTTCACGACTTCAGTAGCAGGAGAATTGGGAAGTGACATCCCCTCTACAGAGGCAGCCAGACGAATTCTTTTCAAATCCAGAAGGAAAAGAGAAACTAGACCGGTGACAGATAAAGAACTTAATGTCAAGTTTCAGTATCTGTACGACTTAGTGAAAGACAACGTGAACTACGCTATCACGAATTTTCATGCGGAAATCTGCCGCACGAACCAAATCATGATGAGTACCATTCGGTATTTGGCGGAGTCCGGAAGCCCAACGCTCTTAGCCAGAGCATTATTAGGCGATATGGCCTATCGAGCAAGGTTGTCAGGAGATGTACTCAGCCTGTGGAAATGCAACCCGGTGTACAACTACATGTTTCTAGAAAGAACAAACTGCACTCTGGAGTTTCCAGTGCGATATGTGGCAGGACATGATCAATTCACGGGATACGTAACAGCGATGTCACATGAAATAGTACAAAACCCGACACTGGTCAACTGCCCGGCACCGAATTTTTATTTTGACACTGGAGACACGGTGGTGTTATTAACCAATAAATCGATCTCAAGTCATCTACCGACCCTACCTAGTCCCGCAGACGTAGGTAATGCGAACTTACTACCGGACGTATCCTTTAAGACCCCAGGAATCTATACCATCGAAGAACTGACGGGTCAAGAAACGTTATTCGGAATGATGAGGGAGATCAGCATTAAATTTACCGTTGATTCAGCCTTAGCAGCCAGGCGAACGGGGAGACAACTGTCTCAATCTCAAGATGATGTGCTGAAGGAGCTACGTAATATAGCGTGGGAACCAGCCTTCAGGACACTCAAGATAATCATAGCGGTCACCATTGTGGCATGCGTCATCGGAGCCTTAGCAATATTGGCTTATTATTGGCAATATGCTGTCATGGCCTATAGATTCCTGTCATCGTGTGTTCGAACCGCTTATGGAATAGCTCGGACTGGAGTCGTTACAGCGGGCGTCATCGGCAGCAGGATTAGTCAAAGCACAGGTGATCAACCGCGTGCAGTCATCGCACCCCACATGGAGACAACAACGGAAACAGAGGTAGATAAGACCTCCGACCAACCAGAAGAGGGGAAGTATAAACTGGCAAGGCAGCGACTCGGTGAACCTCCAAGACCGCCATTGATACCAAGCTGTCCGCTTTACGAACCCGCGGGTATATACCCACATCAAGAAATGAAGGAGATGAAACAAGGCCAGAGTACTGGGCAATCAGACCAGTCGATTCCAATTCCACCCCCGAGGTTACGTCAGAGGATATCACCTCCACTTCCGAGAAAATAAATAGTCTCGGAAACGTCCCTAAAAATCTTTCAATTCAATTTCAGCAAAGGGGACAACTGTAAATAGCTTTATAATTTAAGAAGAAATATTGAATAAGACGACGGATTACCAGAGAGGGTTATGACCTTTTCGTGGTTCAGCGGGTCGCAGAACTCTTAAGAGGGGGGCTGTGTAACCCTACTTATGACAAAACTCATTTCTTCATGCTTTAATTTCTCAACTACTGTTCTCGAATGCTTTGTCAC
>JAQFZB010000748.1:0-10949 GCA_034695165.1 Desoria trispinata | reverse complement strand
CATTGGAAATCAAGAATTAAAATCAATTGAAAGGGGGAACTGGGTGGGAGAGTGAAGTCGACGACGTCAGTTGTGTTAATGTGGATGCAAAATGCAAACCAAAGTATTGTGAGAAGAGAACGGAAATACGGGAGACTGCTGGTATCTAATGGATAATTCATGAGATGCAATGGTATGAAGAAATGCTTAGGAATCCTTGCTTTTTAATTTGCATGAATGTATATATAGCATGTATAAAGTGTAGTGTAATGGGAGTGGGAGAAATTCTTGGGATTGGGAATGTTGAGGAGGGTGAAATTTATATTCCATGCAACAAAAGCGTCGAATCAGCATGACATATGATGGAATATTGTCCAAACAAGTGAAAAATATGAATTCATCTCATCGTATATGTGTGGCTTACTGAAATCGGCGGTTCTTGACGTCTTATTATTATATTACTGCTGCAATACTAGCGTATGTGTGAATGGGCAACGAGATCGACGTGAACTTGAATCGTTAAACATGAACATAATGATAAGAATGGCTGTTAACTTAAATTGCTATCGTCGCTTCGCATGCAAATCTATAAAATGCTTGTACTATACTGTCTCCTCTTTCTTCCGTCACTTTCCTTTCGCAGAGGGAGCAGTAAAGAAAGTCTCATGCTCAAATGTATGCTCCAATTTCTTTCTTTCTGCATTAAAATTCTCTCTTGATAACTTTCTCGTTTCTTTTTACATTTTCCATTAGCTTATCCTCGTTGCAAAATAAATAATTCAATCTTATTTTAGATCTGAGTGGCTTCGAGTCTATCTGTTCAATCCTATTCCATAAACTTCAAAACACTGAAAGAAAATTGGAAATGTCCTGTAATTGAAAAATATATATGCCATGTAACTGCCAAGCACTGATCGTTCATAATGTCTTGTACTAAAATATTTTGAGCATTAAATACGGTTTTTATTTTTTATGAGAAAGAAATTTACATTACAAGATTTGATTTCTGTTCCAGTATCCCTCTTGGAATTACGCATATAGTCAGTCGTATACATTTTCTGAGAATGGAGAAAAATTTAATGTTCATGATAAATAAATATGTAAAATTATTATTAATAAAAGCCAAGGAGAAACGTATTGAGATTTAATTTAATGAAAGTGTTATTTGTTCGGTGTCTAATGTACATCCTGCCTGTATAGAATTAAGTTTGAATTACTTTGAAACTCTGTGGGGAAATTGAATCTCCATGAAACAAATCATAAAGGACATCAGCATCGTAATTAACCGATGTCTTTGACTCATCAGTTTACAAAGGGAAAGTAGCTTAGGAAAATTATTTTCATTAATACTATTACATTGAATAAATGATTGAAATTCTCAGCACAAGCTATAGAGTTTAACCCTATTAGTAATGAATCTTGCGAAAACCGCAAAGTTGTTTAATTAAATTAAGTAAAAATAATAATTAATGAAACACACAATATACAAGTTAAATGCATCATTTTACTTTTATTCACTACTCATAAAAGACAACGAGTTTCTGCTGTTTTTCTTATATTTAGCAACGATGAGGATGACACTATTTATAATATTATTACTATACATAGGAGAAAAGAGACTATAATTTAAACAAATAATGTTTGTATATAATATATGTGGAAAACAATACTGTTTGCTTGGTTTTACAAAACCTATAGCTAAAGAGATAAGAACAATATATATGTATAACATTAATATAACACGTTATTGATTAAAAACACTAATTAACGAAAGCTTCTTTGTCAAAGAGGCTGTTTGTTGGAATAATAAACTGCAAATATGCTGATTGCACTGACTCGTATTATAGTAATTGTAGTTAGGTTTATAATACAGATAGTATATAGTTTAATTACTGCAACGAAACATTGCAACGTACTTTTACACTTCAGCATCGCATCATCATGAATATTAATTATTGCCGTTGCGTACATAAAATCAACTCATACTTCTGGCTGTCTCTCACATCAATATAAAATCCCTTACATAATGTATTCGTTCTTATTAACACACATTTTCAAAAAGAAAATTCAAAATACACAATCATATACTTATAACAATTCACAATGGTTTGATCATTAGTCAACATCAGCAGCCAATACACACGATATAAATAACAACAAGTTTTGATCTCATTCAAATTTAAACACTATGAGAAATTTATCCTTTCTTTAGTGAGTTATAAGGTACACAATTATTTCATTCTGCGAACTGCACGAGTCTTCTTCTTTTTCCAGCTATTATTATTCCTCTTCCTAATCATATTTTATTCCTAAGCATCATCCTCTTGATTCATGGGGGATCATTAACAATTCCAACATTTTTAAATTCATTATTTCTAGTACTTATCAATCAACATCAAGTAATTCTTATAATATTATCATGGATGATGTGTTATCGACAATGTCAGGATGTCATTCAATTTTTAGATAGCTGGGTTGATGATGTTAAGTATTTAACATTAACCACCAACTTTACAATCCATTCTACGAAACACTGTGAAATAAAAGAGTGGAGATCCGTTGTGTACAACTTTCTCTATAAGAAAGCTTTCCCCATAATTACTGATTCATGACTGTTTTTTTTGTTAACACGAAAGTATGTACTGCAATTTAATTATTTATGTCTAAAAGTGTTTATCCTATAAAAGCATTCAGCCTACTTTCCTTTTCTACTACTACTGATGTGAATTAACACATCCACATATGCATATGCGTACATGTACACAAAGAGGGTCATTATTCCTAAGTGTGCCAATAAATTATTTATAGTTTACATATGCAAAATTATGATTGCCACGAACATTTAATTTTAGCGATTGAAATTACTTTATGCGATGATCTATAACGAATTTCTAGTTTCTAATTTGTTTGAACACCCGAAGGTTGCGGTACCACGAACCATTTTCCCTCAAGATTCGGTAAGGCTACAAAAAACCCAGTAGCAGTAATAATAATAGTGACCTAGTCGGATCAACCGTCGTCGTCGTAGGTGTGTATAGTGCAAATTGCGTAGGGAATTATAAATACATTTTTCAATCATTTCATTCTCATGCTAAAGGATTTTAATAAAAATATAATTTTTTTCTCAAAAGCACCATTCATCAGCATTAGGCTTGTTTTATTCAATAAGCCTGCGATGTATTCATAATTTAAATAAAAGAAAAATATCCAGGTCTGTGTAATATATTTACAGGGTATATCTCAATGACTAAATTCAGTTCAGAAATTAACTTTGACTTTGTATAAGATCCAAAACTTCATATACCATGATAGCACAAGAGAAGATGAGAGAATTATAGGTCTTCAATTACTTTTATTAACAACGGTGTAAATTTTACGAACGTTGTAATATAGTGAACTATTTCATACAAATGAAGAGAAATATCCCACAAAACTAGCCAAAACAGTGGATGGCTATTGCAATAAGGAGCATTTAAATAATTAGGGTTTTCAAGATGGAATACATTTTACGAGAGCATAATTTCCAACAGAGCAATATAACTGAAATATCTCCAATTTTGCATTTGTTTTCGAACCAAGCCAAAAATTGAAGTTACACAATTTTTAAAATACTGATTTTGTGTTGTTTGCTTTAAAATTGGAATATTTTTCCCATTTTGAAATAATTCTTCCTCTCAAATGCACCTCTTGGCATTCATTTTCAATTCAGTTAACTCTTTGATCAAGTGCTTTCTTCGTTTCTCTTTTCTCTTCTACAATAGCAAATGTGGTATAATAATAATAGCTTTTATGATTCTTTTCTCGCTTTTACTCCATTCCTTTAATAAATTGGCAAAAATAGACCACTATTACCCTGAAACGTTCACTGAACTGGAAAATCATGATAATCTGTCGATGATTTGAAATTTATTTTCTTTTATACGCTATTGATAATAGAAATGAAATAGACGAGGGAAGGAAAATGCTATTTCTAAATTTTATGTATATATGTTATGCAGAAAAGTGAATCGGTAGAAAACACACTAAACTATAATCTTTTTTAAAGTCTGATGGATATGCAAGATGAGATCAATTAAAATGGTACCAGGTTTCCCTATCATGTTAAAGCATTCGATTATTAAATACAAATATAATGGCAACAAAATAAATGACTGACTATTCTGCTCTGGAAATTTTACCGATTGTATTAGAAAATATGTTTTAGAACTTATAAGAAAAAGAGATCACTTTTCAGCTAAAGTTATCTAATGTTCAATAGGTTAAATACAGTTGACTTATCTCTTAATTCTATACTCTTTCTGTTTTTGATATCTTAACAAGGATTAGTGATTATTAGAATTCATTACAATTATTGTTTTTACCATTAGTACTTGAGTAAGATTAATTTTCTACTTCTGAGAAGCAGACTATGTCAGATGTGCACAGGACTTGAATAATTTCTAGTCGGATTAAGATCTTTAAAAGTGAATTTAACGACTCATTCATAACCGCATTCATCCCTACTAAACAAATCTAGTGTGAACTTGGCGTAGGTTTCAACAGGCTAGTCATTATATGTAGTTAATGTGGACATCATTAGGCCATAAAATTTGTTATGTCGCTTAAAAGCGCTCCTTGTGTAGCTCTATTTGAGATAGTAGTTCAAGTCTGGAATATACGTATTCAAGTTGGTTATTTTTGTATTGAGGAAGATATTGGCTGTAATTTTATTTAATAATTTCAATGCAGAAGAAGACACTGAAAATTTGTTGATTCGATTTTTGATGTCTTATATTTTTCATTTTTATGCACATTGAAGACATAAAAATATCAACTATTTGTGTTTGTACCACCTAATGCATATGTTATTGAAAGATTGTGGTTTTCTCTCAGCATACAATAAGTATTTATTTTCCAACTTCCGAGACTCAATGAACTTTTTAATTGAACTTTCACGCCACTTGCAATAATAGTTAAAGAATCTCTTCGACTCATTTGAATTTCTCATTCAATCCTAACCGGAATGTCTTTCACACGTCAGTTATTGAACATTACACATTCGTCAATCAACATAACATTCTAATTCTAGTTCTTCAAAATGTATTGTATTTAGTTGGTAAAACGTGACATTCATTGTCAATATTATCTAATTTCTGAGAAAAATAAATGAAACACTGTTTTTGCAAAAGACCTCAACTGTGAAAAGAAAGAAAAAGAGGTATTATTTTTTTAAATCCAATTACTCACTTTCTAAGTGTGGTGTAACGACCATCAATTTTATCTGTTTCAAATCCAATTCTGAAATAACAATTTATATGTGGCCTAATTTTGTCCAAATTTTTGGAATTCCTTATACAAACTATAATTCATACAATATTCTTACTACTTCAGCCAAAAATCACCCATTCTGCATTTACTCTTTATTTTTTCTCTCCCCAGCTAATAATTTCCTTGTTTTACATAAACATTTTATCTAAAAGATGTACAGCAGCAACACTGTAAATAAATAATGAATAATCATTCAGATGAAAGACATAATGTGGTGACAAATCCCACTCAGTTTTAGTTCAGTATAAATCAGCATTTGGTATTTAGCTCAAATTAGTTTTTCGACTGTTTGCTGTTTTGACAGCTTTTCTTAACGTTCTAGTAAGGAAAAGAATTCTCTGGATCTAAAAAGTTAAGCAAATATTAAAACTATTGTAGCAATGGTGCTGAGATGTTTGCTACTTTACAACCTTAAATGTATTTGACATTGTTTTAATGGCTATTATAATACTAGACCAACCTATAATATTTCGTATCTTATAAAACTATCAAGGACTAAAATAGTATTTAATTAATATACACATATAGATAACTGGCAGTGAAATGAAATAGGATTCTTCTCGTATTCTTCGTTATTCTATTCGTATTTCAGAATCAGAGCCAATGCCAAAAACGGAAAGCAAACAAATACAGCTCAATGCTAAATGCTTAGTGTTCGGCATTTCATTTGCATATTTTGTAAGTTAACAGCAGATAGTGAGAGATTGTATTTTAACAACTTCAAACTTTTGCTTCTGCTTGTCTTCTTGATAATTTTTTCGTCCCTGAAATCTCAAGAAAACTTTCTGTTACTTATGTCATCTCTAATTGTGTTCTAAATCAACAAACTTTCAAATTTAAACCAATCCAATGATTTTTTTAAGAGTTATGCTAGCTCAATATATAAGTTTAAAGAATTGAATAAGTACTAGAATCAGGGAATGTTAAATGGGGGATTTTCAATCTATTTCCAAGTCACTAAACTAACCCACGCGTTTTTACTTCCGCTAAAAAGAAACTCATCCAGATGGTGATTTCTGTTCTAAATCCTCCTCATCAGATTCTTAATTTTAAAATGGTTTTAGTAAATAAACTATAATGTGTGAATGAGAAAACATTTACCAGATTTTAACAGAAGTTGGTTTCATATTAAATAGTTTAAATGGGGGAAACGAATTAGTAATTCATTATTCTCCGCAAGTGAATTCATCGCATGAAATCCCCGTGAATCATTTCAAAAACAATTTGAATTCCGGAATTGTAATGTTTGCATGCATATACCACCACTACCATAAGTTGTAATAAAAGAAAGCTCTCTTTATACAGAATAACCAATGAATTTGAGGAGTAAGGTGAGCATGAGGAGGTACGTAGTATAGTGGAAAGTAATTCGTAAAGTTGGTTTTCGTGACATGGAAAAACCGGGGCAAGTGTAAGGGCACATGCCAAAAATAACGATATTGCGGTGGTATACTGCTGAGGTAACTGAGGATATCGATTACTGATTACAAAACTGATTGTGTGTACTTTGAAACCCCTTTGGCTATATGCTTTGACTTGGCTCTTTGCTCTATTATATTCTGATGACGAAGTATGATTCTTCTTTCTACCCTTCAGACTTTTCATAAGTAAAAATCCCCTGATATTATTGATAACTGTTTCTTTAATTATCATGTTATTATAAAATGTATGCAAAATGCAATTCAAGTTTCACACTACCAAGTTACGAAGTATATATATGACATGAAATATATGAAGGCAAATTGATGGTACTACGTATGACTTAAAATGTAATAACTTTGGTAATCTCCATGTGGTTATATCTTTTAACTAAAGCGTAGCTCTCACAACTTTCGAAAAATAAATGTCCATAAATGTAAGCAAGATTAAATTATAGTGCAAATAAAATAGAAGCAAAAAGTCTAAAATATCTCCTATAAAAACGTGTGGTTTTATTGTATCATATACTGACACTATAATAAATGGTTAAATAATCAAGTCACAACGGAATGAGAGAGGTATTTATAGGAACCGACTTGAAGTACCCAAAAATAGCACATATAATATTATAATTAATTTGTCAGTTAAAATTGCTCAACTTTGGCTCATTTGTGGTAAACACGAATGAATATAAAATATACGCACTAACAAAGCGTACCATCTAATGAATCAATTCTCACCAAATTTTGTGAATTTGTGACATTTTATTATTCATTGTTACATTTGCTGTTGTGCTTAATTGGTGTCAAAGTTATGTTGTAAAATTTTAAGCTAGTTTTTCATGGCCTTTAGAAGTTGGCAATGATAAGTAAGGAAGAAGGCAAATGCTTTCACCTCCAGTCCGTTCCCATCAACTTCATAACGACAAATCAATTCATTATCATACGTGCACATGTACTGGGTAACTTTTCCTAACAAAAAAGTCGTCAAATACAAACGTAGTTTTTGTATTTTCCTACAATATTTATCAACTTACATAACCAATGATTTTAACTGGGCTTATTGACTGGAATGAAAAATTCAGAGAAGACTTTTGTAAATTACGTTTCTTTTGGAAACTGCCTAACCAGCTAATCAGTTCTTGAAGGCTGAGAGTACTGCTACATTTTCTACGGCAAACTACTTTTCGTCATTAGAATATTTAAATTTGTAAATAATTGTATAATAATTGCAAATCAAAATTCAATGTAAAAGAGTTCCCGTGTGTAGCAGTAATGTACCTTTGGAAATTCATTTAAGAGAAAGCTATTTAGCCTATTAATATAAACTACAATGTTACTGCAAATGTTCTTGAACTTTTTTTTCTTGCGACCAGCGAGCAATTGTTGGCGAGTGGTCGCAGGTGAGAACAATATTACTGACCAGAGATATTTTTAGTATTTTACTCTAAAACGGAATCACATCACTGGTGTCTTTTCTCTACTGACTGTGTGGCTCCGCACTTTCCCCTCGGTCTGGTGGTGTACGACCCTGAAGATTCCATGCATTACTGATGTCTTTTCATGTGAAGAGCCAAATGGTCTGAACGTGAGAAGCATCGTTCACAGGCAGTACACCGAAATGGTTTAGACCCTTTGATAATAATTAAAATAAATTCTAATTAGAATTCTGATTGGAAAGTAGAGAACCTTCTCTAAGGGGAAATGTAAATACCTGTGTGTTTCCGATAGTGTCTAGTCAACTCATCAGATCTTGCAAATCGCCATTCACATCCTTCCCAAGAACATCGATACGGTTTCTCTCCTGTATGTGTTCGCTCGTGAGCTTTCAAATGTGAACTTTTGGTGTACATCTTTTTACATCCAGGGTACATACATCTGTTATAAAATACAGCTTTTGTTATGCAATTGATTAATTTGTGTAACGTATCACAATTGATTGTGGTCATATCATGCTTACATATCAAACTATTGAAATGTTTGATGTTGACATACCTATGATTTCGGCGTTTCTCCGGACAATCTTCCGGCTTGCTACTGATCTTCACTCTTGAGGAAGATGATATAGACTTATTGCTACTCGTGGAACTAGTACTGGAACTACTACTGCTGCTGCTTCCACTGCTAGAGTTACTAATAATACTACTATTACTGGAGGCTAGAATGAGTGCAGGAGGTCGATGGAACAACAAGGTGGGTTCTGAGAATCTTTTATTTCGTCGTACAGATTGGAGCATCACGCCGCCGTTTATTATGACATCGGCGTCAACATCTGTCAGCTCATTGGTAGAAGGGGATGAACAGCCAGAGCTCAAGACATCCAGCGAGTCGTTACTATCGCTAAAGTCCAATAAGCCCCGTTGCAGGAAATCTGTTGGCGAATCCGTGGTCCTTTTCAATGTCTCTTCTTCATCACTTAATTTTGGTGAAGATGAAGAGTTGCGGACGGAGCTCTCTTTACCGCAATGTAAATCGGCTAAGGACGGATTTGTACGACAAAATCGTGGATATGGATCTTCCTTCAAACACCTCTCCAGCTCATAGCATGCCTGTAAATCATAAAAAACATTCCAGAGTCATTAACTTTGTCACAAAGTAATTACTTTAATAGTACTTGACAATTTTCTATCTCTCTAAAAACTTGATGGTTAATTAAGGAATTTCGTTGTTTTACGATGCAAGTAAATATCTTTCGAGGGCTCTCGTGTCATGTCTCAAATGCAGAATAAACAAGATCACAATGTTCATGTTCTATTAGTAGTAGCACACAGAACAAGAAGAAAGCTTATATATATGACATTGCAAAGTCGTTAAAAGCAAACGATCATGTTCCAAAGATACATTCCGTTCCTTGTTGCTAGACTTGAAATCAATTTAATCCCACATTGCTATTAGCCAACAATAAGTAGATCGTAGACGAGGAAAGAATTGAGAGCCAATGTCCATTTAATGAGTTTACGAAATATAAGTTCCATGTCTGCAACTCAATCCCTAGGCTTAAAAGAAGCTGGGTGAAATTCCATTCCCTTTGCAAAACGAGAGGAAAAAGTTAAGTATCCTCCTCGGCGCCCATGGCTTATAAATGTTTTCCTGCTTTCTCTGTTATTATTTTGAGAATTCATGCCACAAATGGTAATGCCATCCAACTCTCTGCAGTTAATTAAACTCAATGCGGATTTTAGAAAAGACGCCATCCTTCAATTATTTTTCAATTTATTTACTTCTTGTAAGTACTTGATAATTGTGCTGGGGTTTACTTTACTGTTCTATAAATTGACATTTTGATTTTTTTTGTAAACATAAAAATTCAATTTTACAAATATAAAATATTCTCGTGTCCTGTTGAGTTTGTGTTCATTAGTTACACATGTACAAGTTTTGACTCTGGTTGGATTTTTTGCATTTAAATAATTTTCATTTAAGTATAAGCAACTAGACAACGTTATGTTTCAACTATATAGGATTATACGGTACGTTTCGCGATTATTTTTGGAAGCCAAAACCTGACTATCGTTCGACCTTAGAAATTAGAATAAATTCTCTTAACAGAAAAACGATAATTTCTCCTAGTATTATTATAACACGGTCGATCAACTAGAGTGCGTGTCACATATTTATGTCCAAGTGTAGTATTACTATTGTAAGTGAAGCTTTGTGGTTGAGTTATGAATTTGTTGAATTTTTAGTAAAAAGTTCTCGGGCCCATACTTTCCCCTCCGTCCGCATACACAGCTAACTTAATGTACCTCTACTATAGGCACTTATTTATGACCTGACGTTGAAAGGAAAGCATCTAAACAACCGTCATTAGTTTATTTTGTCAAAGAAAGCAAGCTGGCGTTTCACTTTTGCATTACTTAAACTTTCTTCAATTTATGCTTTAGCTGTATGATACCATTACTCGACCGTCCTCAAGAACAACTTTTTATAAAAATATTTTTAAGTAAATGAAGTAGTAAAATATCCTGCAGATCTTGGCTTTGATAGATCATAAACCAACAAAATGCATTAAGAGCAAATAAAGGCCAATTACAAAGGAGTTGAATTATTTAGAGGGAAATGAAAAAATCCCCAGTTATTATTTTATGATGACAATGGGTCAAACGTCAAGCATTTTGTTTCATTGGTGGAGTATTTTTGACCATATTTACAATAATACAATTTAAGTTCAGGTTCACAAAACTATTTTTGATCTTTCCAACTTTTACACCCGAGTAAAACTCAAGTCATCCCTAAAATATGATT
>JAQFZB010000747.1:0-10958 GCA_034695165.1 Desoria trispinata | reverse complement strand
TATTCATCCTCATCATCATTATCAACCTACTAACAAACACAATAAAGATCATGATCATCATCTATCTTACATGACATTTGAATAGTAAACTAATATTTTAGAACACCCAACCAACACCAAACGGACCTCTTCTCTCAAAACTCAGACGACAAAGAAACTATAATAGGTAGATATTATACTACGTGTTGTGCCGACTCTCACCTCTTTCTTTTGTTATTTTCTGCAATTCATCCCACGATCATCTCATCCGTCATATTACATTTCAAATTAACCTTAGACACATTCCAAACAACGTAACAAAACATTATCATTAAGCCATGACTTCGTTTATCCAGCTTGGGTGCATTAGAACGTAAATAATGTAATCAGATATATGCTTTGAGTTACTTGCAGCAGAAATAATCACAATTCATAATTTTATTCCTGCAGTGGATTATGAATTCAAAATTAATCTTGTTTGAAACTGGTTTAAGAAATTCAAAACTTGATTGAAAGTTGAATTGAATTGAAATATCATGACATTTTTTGTGGAGAGAAATAAAGATTCCCATTTGAAGGAAATGGAATGTTTAAAAATTCATCAAGTTAGGAGACGTGGACGTTCTGTGGAAACTGTCAAGTAAAAGAGAAACTTGCACTGCGCAAAACAACAAGAATTGTGTCAACAGACTTTCCCTCAATGTTGATGATTTGGAATTTATAACGTTCCTTCCCATTTCTTTTCACTTGCATAGGAAATAACACTGAATAACACTGATAGTCTATATAGGTATCGACTAAAGAAAGCATACTATATAGACCTTCAGTTGTCCCAGGTCTAAAGACAATGTCACCTCTATTTTAGAATATGCTGTTTTACTTTCTATAATTTATACCTCTTCTAATGAAATATTGATTTAATACACGTTAATTAACATTAATCCAATTTTTATAGTCTTGCATACTAATCTTCTCATGCAGAAACGTTGATGATTTAGATTTTAGAATTATAGATGTAGGATGTAGATAACCTAATTTCATTTCTCTTTCTGACATGTTCAGCGATTTAAGAATTGTTCAAAATTTTCTCCAAGATTGATGTAATATAAAAATACATTATTTGATATCTTTCTGTTGTCGGAGATGAAAGTTTTGAATAATGAAACACTTTATTAAATGATGAGAAGATTTTCCATTCGCTTCTAGCCTGACTTTCAGTAACAGAGTAACCATTTAACCATCACCCTGAACATGTACAATTTTACAACCTGTTATAAAAATACACTTCTTATAAAACCTAATAATTTTGGCTTAAAGTTATTTTATGACAATAACATTACCCACGTGTAAAGGATCGTCATCGTTTAAATGGATGACACACTTACAATTATACAAGGAAAAATTGCTCTAAATTTCATATATTTTAGTTATTTTAAAGCCAAAGTAAAAAGTTAATGACATGCCCAATAAATAACGCAGCCAAGTCAAACATGTATATCTTACCAACCAACATTTGCGTTCTCTTTTGTAATTTTAAAAAGTGTATCCTATACAAGAAAGCAATTTCTTTAAAGGATTTATCTTTTTGCATCAAAACCAAATACTTTCTCTTCCTAAATGTTCTAGATACAGAGAGTTTGTGTGAAAACATGACTTTCGCTTTTAAAAGCTGGCACTTTGCATTACAATGGAACTGACAGTTTTAGTCGATAACTTTCTCTTTATTCTTATTGGATAGGGATCAAGCTTTGACAACCGACTACTAGCAGTTGTCAAAAATGACTTTTCCACCACTATTTATTTAATGTGATGTAGGTCTCAACGTTTGTTATTCATGAGAGACGACAGGAGAGCTAAAAATGAAATTGGAGCTTTAAAAGTATCAACATCAGCTACAATTAAGCTAATAAAACTACAATTTACCACAACCCCACTTTGTGAAATTATTGAAAGTAATTAAACTGTCATCATTTAATGCTCTATAATCTTCCACCAAGGACAAGGAGACTTTTAGATGACTTTTTGTTAAAAAGGAAGACCAACTCTACTACCATATACATGTACAACAGACAGAAAGTGCTCTGATGGAAAAAGAAAGTGGAGCTTTTATCGTTTAAATCATTTTTCTATTTTCTAAAAATGGGTTGTGTGCCAAATTTTGAGCCTCCTGTGTGGAGATTTCTGTTCTACTTGTTATATCCTGGAATGTTTTAGTATAAGTGGAATCGATACTACGAAACTACAAAACACTGTAATTGTAGATATTTGATCTATTTCCTACCCGAAGCTTGAAAGTTCCATATTTTTACCTAAAATTCAACTTTTGTTTTACATGATAGTGTATAAAGGCCAGTTTATCATTTAACAATTTAGAACATCAAAATTCTGTCAAAAGATTTAAAATAAAAATAGAAGTCCATTTTCTCAACTGCACCAGAAAACAAAGGGAGAGAGATAGTGAAATTCAATAAGTATACCAAACAAATTTTAATGACTGCGGCTGTAACTATTTTATTGCCACTTACTTGCAGTACTATTTTATGAACCAGTACCATTTGACTTTATAATTTTTTTAAATACAAAAATCTCAAAGTCTACGAACATTAAAGTATTATACTGGCCGGATGGTGCTATCTATTCTAAAAGAATTGTTTCAAAGTGACAACAATCTTTACTCATAAAGCAATTACAATATTTGAAGATTGACAAGAGAAATGTGTGAGAAGTTTTTGAGAATAAATAACACATTTTCTTGAGTGGGGAAACATCATATAACGAACATCATTTGTGTGTCTCCTTGTCTGTCCAGGAATTGTACGCACATTCGGTTTGTGTTTTTACTTTTACGACCTTTCCATCACCAACTCTGCTAGTAAACTACAAAAGCACAAGAACCACACAAGACAGATTTCTATACCATTTGGTAATTTTTAACTTACGCCTCGCCAAGGAACATATAAAATGCAATAAAATGTAATAATCATAATAACCAACTGGGATTCACACCCCAGCAGTAGTGCAGAGTTTCTCGGCTTCCTACTATTCTACTAATATATGGCAACTGCTCGGGAAACAAATAATTTGAGATTTTTTTCCGTCATCGTAAAAATAGCCATTCTTGGCTCCTGAAAGCTTTCCTTCATACAGCTAACTCTAGTATCCTTTCCTTGATCTGTGATGGTCAATTGGTTTGCTTCATTGTTGTAGTCAGCAGTCAGCAGCATGACTCCCACACTAATAAAGCATTTCCTCTCTTGAGGAAATTGCATTTCTCTCTTTGAGGATGAGCATTTATCTTTAATTATCAATTAGGATGACCACCACCACTAGCTGTTAATTGGCACATCCCGTAGAGTCTGTTTTTCAATTTTCAGCTAATTTCAGTCCTTATATACTTGTCTCGCTGATCCCGAGCATAAAAAATCACAAGAAGGATAATCTCAAATCTCAGACAATAATAAAATATTTCCTTTTACATAAGCTGCAGTGAGGAAACTAAATATATGTTCTCCCTTTGAGTCGAGATCAAGATGCTATGATTTGTGGAAACTTCTCAGAAAATTATTCAAAGTTAATTTTTTTATCTATTCCACGTTCCTCGTCCCGAAAATAATAATTTTTTTCAGTTGATTTTCATTGTATTTTTGCAATTAGTATTAAACTATCGAATTTAGTAATAGCATCATAGTTGACAAACTTTACCTTATAGTCAAACGTAACTGAACACAAATATTTGCGCATTCAACAAATATGCTTCCTTTCTTTGCTAAAAACCATGTAAATAAACTTCCTTGTAAACAGTATAAAAAAGATTCACTTACTCAGAGTCTTTCTTTCGATTCTCTGGAATCTCTGCTTCATATTTAGGCATATAGAACTGTGGTGGTCGTTTTCCTCCAACAATCGAAAGTCTTTCTTCAGGAGTCGATTGAAATCTACGATCTGGCAATCGTCCATTTTGATCCTCTGCTTTGACATATAAAACATATTCCATATCAAGTTGAAAAGGGTCAGTGCCACGAGTACGGACCACACCGGATCTTTCATCAACTTCAAAACGACCTCCGGCTATAATGAGAAAACGAATGAAAATATATAATTAGTAAATTGATGTACACGGTGAATAATCTTGCAATCATGTTGACGACATATATATGCTTCAATTGAGAGCTGACTTGTCACTGTATTTTTTATCTAATGATTTGTTACAAGATAAAACAGAAAACTTGAAAAGCGTTCTTCTGGAAATTATAAACATGTTTCTTGATCTGACATTGCCAAATTGAGACATCAACAAAATTTGCTCATGAATTTTGCAAGAAGCTTCTGGTTCTGTGTTTGTGAAACATCATAAATCTTATTTTATCCAAACTCAATCCTACCTAGCCTTATTTACAAAATAATAAATCTTCGTTAGACTATGGAGAATGTGGAATGTTCATTTTGGTATTGTTCATGCAGTGCCTCATGTGTCTTCTGTTTAAGGAAATGGATCAGATAACATGGTTCTCAACTACGGTCAAATGTCAAGTCATTTACTTTTTTTAGGTTGAAATTTGGAAAATGAATTCAACATATTTAATTCTTGACTGGAATAATGCATTAAGCGAAGATCCATGTTTAAAAATTCATCTGTGTCTTGAATAGATTAAAAAATTACAATAGATATTATATGACTCTCGGTCACAGGAGGAGTGTTGATGAAAAGTCAGTGATATCGCACCAGAAGGGCATTCTTTTTCGTTGTACATTGTTTGCATCGTGAATGTAGTGTACGATAAAATCTTTTTAGTGTAGCTAACAATACTATCATAATATACGGTAAGCGTAATAACATGTAACCTTCGAAATCTCTGCTTCGGGGTTACTAAACTTATTTGATCATACACATTTTTTTAAAGTTAAAAAGTTCTGAACTTATTTCTTGTAAATATAATTAAGATTTGAATTTAAAAACACTAATTTAATTTCATTTATAAGTCTAGATAAAAATCTCATTAGGACTAAATTAAAGGTTATATCAGGAGCTGATGCTGATTTTAATTATTTCTCTACAAAATCATAAGAAGAAAAAAAAACTTACTTCGATCTCTGACGATAAAGTAATGAATGCTATGGTCAGTATCTGGATCCCTGGCTTGTAGTGTGAAAACTGGAGTATTTGGTGGAGCATTAAGTTGTACAACGGCTTGCATGGGAAGTGGTCGATTGATAAAGTATGGGACTTCATCATTAACGTCTTTAAGGTAGATGATCACACGCTGATTATCCGTATCTGGAAATAAAAACGCAATTCATTAAAATAATATCGCATATCATTTGCTGAATGATGATGTCAAAATACAGGAAATATATGGGATTATTAGCAAGAACTTTAAAATACATGCATGCATAACATTATATTATAGTTTGGTAGTACTATAAACTTTATAGCATGACATGACTAATTAAAGAAGCGGTTTCTCATTCCCTACTCCGTAATGCCAATCAATCACTTCAAGTGAAAGCTGTCAGCACTGGAAAACAGGAATTTTGGTTTGTTATAAATAAATGTAGAGTGTAGGGGTTTCAAGGAAAGCAATTTCTATTCCTACAGAGTTGTGGGCAAGAAACATTTAATAATCCCGTCTCCGTCTGCACTTTCCCCTGGCAAAATTCTCATAACTCACCATGGGCTCACACTGGGGTGTAATTAAATGTAAAACCTCATGAACCTATGACCACAATCTATCTTACTTTGACAGACAAATTGATAGCACAATAGAGGAGAATTTTTCATCTGAACTTTAAGTTTATTCAAAACCAAAATCAATTTTTGTTATTGATTAGCTTAGCCCTCTAATAAAATAGTATTTTAGCTATTAAGTTTGGTGCTAAGGCTTATTACTAAAATTGACTACAGGTGACATTGTATGAATTCGTGTTAATAAAAATATAAACTCTCTGACATGTGTAAAAATAAATATCATGTCTCATGCAAGTTAATAATAAAAAAGATGACAGGGGTGAAAGGCAGCCAGTAATTTGTATATTATTGAACACACAGTCGAGTATAAAAATAAAGTGATCAATACTAATAGTACTTGATGTGAAAGGGTGAAATGCATTTTAGCTGCTTAATATGGAATTCATGTGAAGGCCATTTATTCACCCATAATAATGATAATCCTGAATAAAATGAAACACAGAAGTGTACTTGCTGCTGGTGACTGACTGGCAGTGAAAACTAATAGCTGAAAGGTGTGTCAGAATTTTAAATGAGATAAACGATATAGAAAAAGAGATCAAGGTAACTTAACGAGGGTGGTTTATGCCATGCCTCAAGCAGAGGTTACTACTCTATTATCTTATCAAACTACATTTTTAATCACTTGAGAGCCAAAATGTCAGTTTATAAAGAATTCAGTGCACTAAAATTGCTTAAATAGTTCAACTTCAACGGTACGGTACAAGAAACTAAATGAACATTAATTTGTCTCAAAAAAACCGTTTAATGACAGGCAAAAATAATTACTATCTCCCTAAAACATAAGTTTAAATTTAATCGGTTTTCCTCTAGTGATGCTATGTATGCTAATTCTGAAAACACTTGTAGTCTGCAAGGCTAAATATTACTTTTGTACAGACCAGACGGGAAATAATGTTTACAAGCTAGACAAAAAAAATATAGAATGGTTGTATAAGATCGAATCCGATCCCATCTTGAAGCAAGTTTTTTTCTTAGTAAAGCAATTGTATCACACGCAATGTTTATTGTTGAACTAAAACATGAAAAAATTTCAACATTAAACTGTTTTCCCAACAACTGTAATCATCAGTCACATGCAACAAATTTCTCATTTTATTCTGCTTTCATGCATATTGTTCTAATTCTAATCCATATAATCTTACAAGTTACAAATATTTCTCTCAAGACATTCTAAATATTATTTCATAACTCACAACAGTAGCTGTACAATTTACAACAATCATAAGAGAACAACTTACATTTTGCTGCTGATGTCCGAAGAGGAAGAAGAAGAAAGCATAAAGAGAAAAGAAGAGATTTAGATATGATCATTATTTTTTTTATTAAGTAGTATAAACTCGTGATATATGTTATTGATCCTTGTGAGTTACAGGATAGTTACAATTCACATGTTCATAGTTCAAATTCTATTACATTAAATATGTTACATGACAGAGATTAGGTTGAGTTCAAATACATTGGTCATATTATAAAGATTTAGCATTTTTTTGTGCAGGATGGATTGAATTTAGTGAATGTTTTAAGAATATTGAAGATGTCTTTGTCATTGGTATTTTATTTTATTTTTGCTTTCATCAGAAATTTGTTTCCAAAATAAATCTAGGGGAGTACTAGCATCAGTATCAGGTGATGAAGGCCTTTAATTTTCTACAGTGAAGGCATTGGACGTGATTGTGATTAATTATCAATATAAAAAAACTCCATGTCGTTGATAAGAAAAAGCAAAGAAAGCAACGAAGCGAATATATTTCTTTCTTTTAATTTGGAATGATTTTCTTTGAGTTCCCCCTATTCGTTTGTGAATAAGGAGGAGAGAAAGCATTTTGTATGAGGAGAGGGGAGTTCGTCCGAGCCATGTTTACTTTCAACTCCCAGAAGATATTCCCTTGAAACTGCTATCGTATTCTACACTTTTCTCTTTTTCTCTCTCGTAAACAAGGGTCTGACCTGCCAGCTTTTCTAATAACATTTCTTCTTAATGTCAAGAATAATTTAAGCTAAAACGTAAACGGAAAACAGACTTTCTCCGTCTTTTGATAAAGTTATGAAAATAATAAAGTTCATCATCAGAATTAACTTGTAAATCAATATTAATTCAATGTCTTCAAATGCATTTATATTTAAGACTGGCGTTATACTACTATTAGACATGCATTCATCTCTTTGCTGGTTGTGACATTCTGCTTTTGTTTGGATATCATAACATTTGAGAAAAAAGTTATTACAGAATCAACGTTGAATTGCATTTCTTTGGGAGAAAGTTTAAGTTGATGGTTAACTCAAGTGCCAATGTTATTGCTATTTCATTCAAAGACTTTCTCTAACTGCATAGCATCTTTAACTGCCTCCTTATGTACTATTCCTTTCCGTAGATTGTGTGGCTTTAGTTTTTGTAGTTTAGAAACTAGAAAACCGATCGATTTCTGTCTTCTGTCCTGTGTTGGCGTCGTAAGGCTATCTCTTAAGTGAGAAGAGACAAGGACCAACCAACCAAAATACGATGATCATGGTCGGATGCCGTACCTAATCAGTTCACATACAGTTCATGGTTCATGGCAACTCGCCTTATACTATCAACTTGAACTCTATTTTATTTCTATATCAGAGTTTATTTTAGGCTTTGTTTGTCGTCTTTCTTTTGTTATTATAAAGGTGGGGAAAATCGCATTCTGAATAATATACCTATTCATTTTAATTTCTACGCAGTTAGGATTGTTACTTATTTCATTTTCATACTATCATATATGTATACATCTACATTTACAGAATATGCACGAATGAATAGTTTTATATTATGGAACCTTCTTTTATAAGTTCATTGCATTTGTCTTATTTGAAAGTGGCGTCATTGCCAATATAAATAAAAAATGTACATCTTTCACCAGAATGTGTTGAAGGTGTATAAAAAAGTGAAAAAGTTTTGGTTCCTTGGAGTTGTGAAGTGGGAGAAAGTAAAAATGAAAATGCTCGTCTATCTTCTCAACCACCAAAAAGGAAGAGGAAGCAGAGCAGCATATATAGGAAAGGTGCCGCAGAATAATATCAGACTCTAAATTGTAGAAGAGTTCATTTTCTTCAGGGGAGTTGCATGGGAAGTTATTTCCTCATACTTTTACTTTCATAGACATGCTGTAGTGTACAATACAGCGAAGAAAAGTTAATTCTAAATTCTACTAAGGGATAGTGAATTAAGAAATAATATTTATACACGTGGTGCTGGTCTGTAAAATACAAGTAATTTGATTTGAGAGTACAGGGATATATATTTCAGACCAATATCGATAATTAACTAGATATACGATGTAATAATAATAATGTTATTCAATATTCAACTTTTACCCGCATATCGTGCAAATTAACCTAAATTCGTACTGCTGCAGTTGTTTTAACAACTGAGTAAAAGTAATTTGGAAGAACCAAACCCATTTGGAAGATTTGAAACGCTCATGCTCACAAATACTGAGTTAAGAACTAAAATCATTGAATAAATGATGTATCGCTGAACTTTGAGTCCAATGAATGACAGTTGATTTCTCAATTCGGGACACGGGTAAAAACCCATACTTTTTAAATTTAATCCATATAGAGTAGACTGCTTGAACTACATTAAGTAAGGGGTTGAGAAACTGACATTATTAATTTGTTTTAGCTATATAGGTGCATACAAAGTGGTTAGCTTTCGATTGCATTTTCAGCAATTGATTCCGTCTGCAGCTAGATAATTGACATTTTTGCTATCCTGAAGATAAACGATGTGCTCATTCTGCTCTCTTAAAATTCTAAAGGAAGGACGACTCTTTTTAGATGTCTGGCGATGCACTTTACGAAGTGTATTGTGAATATTGTCAATGACATTTTTGTCATCTGAAGAAAAATCAGAAGAAAGAAGTGAAAGATACAATCATTTACTTTGAAAGGAAAAGACTATGCTGTAAATAGACATTTTCAATGTTTGAAGTTTCCGACAATTTGTGTGACTTTTTGATATCAGTGATTTCTCATTTTCCTTCCACAAATATTTTTAAAAAAACATTATGTTTGTAATTTCAAAAGTATTTTTATCAACTATGACATATACCGCAGCAAGATCATAATCATACCCTCAATACTTATAATATGCAGCATTTGATACATATTAGCGTTAACTTTAACTTTCCCCAAGAATCATACATTATCAAGAATCATGACCGGGATTTATGTCATATTCCAGGAATCATGCCGTCGTTACTACCATTACCATTATTGCATATCTTCCAGCTGTGGCGTGGCACTGCAATAATAATACTAATATAAAAATGCCGATAAGAATAATAAAATATATGTGGGTGGTTCAAAGTGGCAGACCATATTGCGGGAATCAAAGAGGGAGAAAAGTAATATTCATATAAGACTTTATAATCCAAAAACAGGCACTTGTTCAGAAAAAGTTCATTTTTGATAGACCAACCCCGGATGGTCTTAATGTCTTTCCCAATCCGTGTACTTAAGTAATGAAATGAATAAGGTCATTAATTAAGGCCTTGTTTTGTATGCAATAGTCAGTCATTCATTCATTATGTAACATAATCGAAACGACTGTAAAACTCAACTCCTTGAAGCTGAATACTGAATGTTGAAGTGAAACACATAATAAGAATTGTGTGATTAGGAATGGTATAGTGACAAAATAAGCCAACCCAACACCCAGCCGATTAAAGATAATGTAAATTACCATTTTAAGCTATTCCTTGTTCGTGAATTATTTGAATTGATCACCACCTACGTGGATTCAAGCGCAGTCTCTTCTCCCGTGTACTTTGTAGGGCTACCTAATTTTACTTTTCCCTCAACAAACACGACACGCGACCATCGATCCAGCAATTCCTAACAACATATAGTAAACTCCCTAAATAAGTGTTATGGAAAAAAACTCTCCAACTCAAATCCACGTTCAAAAGCAAAATAGCCGTTTTGAGTGCATGTCCTTTCATTCCACATCTGTATATATTAAATGGAGCATTGTATGAATCCCAAAGTCTGAAAGCTCTACTTCAAAATCCCTATATAAATAAAGCTCCCTTCTGAGTTGGATTTCAAACAGCAGCCCCATCATCAAGCGGCCCATTTTCATTCCCTTCATTCAGATATTATTACACTTGAAGTCTGGTAGTAGTAAAGATAAATGCGTTTAGTTTCTGATAGAAACATTTGTATTCCTTGTGTTGTTTTTCCCCAGTCCCCCCATCGTTCG
>JAQFZB010000746.1:0-10959 GCA_034695165.1 Desoria trispinata | reverse complement strand
TTTAACGTTTTAAATAGGCAACAAAACGAGCTCGAGAGGAAAATGGAGGAAAATTACAGGGTAGAAGTGGCCAGTTTAAAACGCGTAGGAGAACTTTACAAAGGTACCAAAGACATATACATAATGTGATACAGTATGTAATTGGGCTGTTCCTGTTTCCAAAATATTACTTATAGTATTTCACTGTTTCAGAATCCAGCGAGGAGTCGTCTAAAAAATTAGAAGAACTTGAAGATGGAGTTTCTTCACTTCAAGAACTGCTGAAAGAGGCAACCGAAAAGTACGGTAGCTTAGAAAATCGGTTCAGTGAAAGCTCTAGAAACTTCCAGGAGGAGATTAGTAAGAGAGATGAAGAGATTTTGAAGCTAAAAAGCGAATTGAAGACGGCTAATGAAGTTCTTGAGGGAATTCAAAAACATGGAATGACAGACGATATGATTACTTCCCTAAGCCCTGCTGCCGCTGCAGCAAGTGCAATGTTGAAAGGAAGCAAGAGTATTACTGAGATTTTCAGTAAATACCAAGAAGTACAACTTGAACTTGCAACGATGAAGGGAGAAAATATGAAACTTAATGGCTATATAAAGGAAATATTTGCAGATATTGAAAATAGGGCTCCTGTTTTGCAGAAACAAAAAGATGTAAAATTTTCATTAAATTTTTATACTTTATAATGATTTAATCAATCAGAATATTATTATTATATACGCTTGATTTTACTAGGAGTATGAAAGAGCAATGCAAACCGTCGAAATTCTATCATCTCAAATGGACGTTACAATGGGTGAAAATGCCAAATGTAAAACCGAAATTGTTCAGTTAAAAAAGAATGTGGGAGTAGCTGAAAGAGAAAATCAGCGTCTACGTGGACAAATCAGCGATTTAGCAAGACAAGTGAAGAGTTTACTTGGAGAAACTACTTCGGAGAGTGGGGGTGGCAATTCTGGTCAAGATGTGATTAATGAGAATTTAGTGTGCTTTAGCAACATTGACGAATTGCAAAGACAAAATATGAAACTACTTGGAGTTGTAAGAGAGTTGACTGAGGAACGTGAGCGAGGCGAAAGAGAAGTACAAGAAAAATCGTTAGGAGAAATAAGGGTAACCTTAAGATTTAACTTTTGTTAGTTTTAATTAATTTTACATCAATTTCGAATTGTAATTACAGAGCTCTTTTCAACATGCCCTTTCTGAACTTGGAGAACTTAAGGAAATCCGTCTAAGGCAAGATGAGAAAATAAAAGAGATTCAACAACAACGTGATACCTTGAACAATCTGCTGAAACAACGATCTGACAGTAATAGCAACAAGTCGGATAACATGACGGAATCTAAACTCAAAGAAAGTGAGCGTCAACTGATTGCCCTAAAAGAAGATTTTGAGACTTACAAAATTGAACGAAGAGAAAACGAACGGATGTTAAACGAGTCTTCTGAAAAAGTAAACAATTTTATTACCATGTCCTTAAAAATTAATTCCTTTATCATATATTTATCTAAATTATTAAATTTTAGTTACGGGACGATTTATTACGTCTGCGTTCAGAGAACGCCCGATTGGCATCACAAGTAGAATATAATAACGAGCGAGCCAAAGTTTATTCATCCAATCTGGAAGGGTATAAGAAGCAAATTAAAGTTATGGAAGAACGAAATTGTTCCTTAAACTCAAATTGTGGAAAAATCGAGGGATTGGTTGTTCAGTTAAGGGTAAGTTAAGTTGTATCCATTTTTAAAGGTTCTGACTATAATACTAACGAATTCTCTTTAATTTAGAACGAGTTGACGACATCACATGAAAAATTGAGCAGGGCGGAAGTGAGCTTAACGACTGTAACGTAAGTCATTATTCTGTTTTCAGTTGATTTCTTTAAAATATTAGTTATGTTCATTTATGTAATCTAGGAATGAACGAAATCTTTTGCGGGAAGCCAAATCTCGTTTACAGATGGAGAAAGATATGGTAAAATTTAAAAAGTTTGTATTATTGTATTGTAATTGAAACTACAATTTCATTTATTTAGTTAACACGACATAATCAACATACAACACAACTAGAGCAGAACTTGGAACAAATTAAGAATTCTTTGGAAATGTCAAGCACTGCTCTTCAAATCCGATTGCAAAATGAAATTGAAAGTTTGAAGCAAGAAAACACACTATTAAAAAGGTAAAACAAATATTAAATTTTAACTAACGTAAATTACGTTACGCGGTCCTATTTGACATAGGATATGACCGTAATAACTGCCATGTAGGTTAAAATGTTAACTATTTACCTTTAAAAATTATTTTTACAGAAAAATTGATACAGACACCGACAAGCTAAAGAATCTTCTTTCTACATGTGATTCAAATATCAAGGATCTTCGAGAGAAAATAAAATCGGAGCAAGAAACTGTTGTAAGATTGGAGCTTGAGAATGAAGATAAGAAGAATAAGATTAGAAATCTTGAAATAGAAATGAAGACATTGCAGTCTGTCGAACCTCCACAACTTGATACTGCTACGGAGCCGACACAACAACAACAACAGCCTATTGAAGTAGCTACATTAAAATCGGAATTGGAGTCAATAAAAAATCAACTATCTCTAGTAAAAGACAGCTGCGATGAGTACAAAAATCTCTCAGTAGTGCTGGAAGAACAGTTATCAATGACGAATGAGACAAACAAAGCTGTTGGTGAAGAATTAAGTGACAAGATTAGAGAAAAAGAGTCTGAAAACTGCAAATTGAAAGTTGAAATTGCAAATACCAAAAAAGAATTTGAAAATTTCAAAGAAGAATCAATTGAAAAAATTAGCACGGCCAATGGTCGCGTAAATGATTTGGAAAACCAATTGCGACAAAAGGAAACTGAGTTTTCAATTATCAAAAAAGACTGCTCCAAGTTAGAGGAAGAGTTGGATCGGATTAAAAGTGATTATGAAAGCCAGGTTCGAATTTGTAACGAGCTAAGAACAGAATATGAAAGCGAAATTGTAAAACGAGGCGAAGATGCAACAAAAATAAAAAATATTAAACAAGAGTTGGACGAATTTCAAGCAAAATTAGAAGAAGTTGAAAAACTAAAGCAAAAGGCGGAATCTAATTTGTCGCATTTCAAAGAAGAGTTTGAAAAGGAAAAACTTTCTCTTATGAATGAACTCGAATCTCTCAAAAGCGAGTTAAAGGAGCAAACCGAGTTGAGTAGGAACCTAGAAAATCAATTGGTACAAGCTATGACGAGTCAATCCATGGAAGGAGTTCAAATAGGCAATGGAGGAGGTGAAAATTCTGAACAATGGCTACAATTGATTCGGTTTTTACGAAGAGAGAAAGAAATAGCAATTGGTAAGATGGAAGTTGCATTAGCAAACATGTCTAGAACTGAAGGGCAACTGGAACTAATGGGACGAAGATACGAAGAAGTAAAAAATCAGTTGGAAAAAGTGGACGGGTGCGATATTTATTTTTATCAAGTAAAAATCAGAATAATCTTATAAACCAATTGTTTGTATTACAGGGAAAATTCAACTGCATTGCTAACCAGTGTAAAGCAGCACGAATTGATGCGTAAGGTTGAAACGTTGAGCGCTGTCACAGATTCAAACAGACTTCTTCGTGAAGAAACAAATTCGTTACGAACAAATTTGTCCCAACTGCAAACCCGTCTGGATGAAATCGAATCGTCTGAACTCAATCCTTTGAAACTACAGTTGAAGTCACTTCAGTCAACTAATGACAGTTTGGCTTTAGAAAACACATGTTTAAAACGTAAGGAAATTGATACAAAAATAATTAAAATAATATACCTATGTATAATATAACACATAATTGATGTTTGATCTGGTAGGTGAATGTGAACGATGGAAATCTCGATCATCTGCTCTGATCGAAAAGACAAACAAAGTTAATCCTGAAGAAATAAAGCGATTACAACAAGAAAATGAATCGCTGTTGAAAAATACAACTCAGTTATCAGAGGAAATGAAGAAAACTCAACTGGATTCAAGTAAAAATGAAAAACATCTCAAGTTATTACAGAGTCAAGTTGCGTCATTACAGAGTGAGAAAGGTGGGCTAGTTGTAGAGACCAAGAAACTGGAGACCGAATTAAAAAAAGTTGGGGATGAAAGTGTAAGATACAGGGCCGAATTTGAAAAGGGTCGAGGAGAAATTGAGACTCTAAGACTTGAGCTTGCTGGGAAAATAGAAGACGTTGGTAAATTGAGAACTGATGTTGAACGTTTAGAATCCAGGTTAGATGAACTTTACATTTACTTAGTACAGTAGTATAATAACAACAATTTTACTTTCTTACACCTTTAACAGTTTGGAAGAACATCGTTCCACAGTAAAGCAAGTAAAGAATATTGCCCGAAAGTATAAAAAGCAGTGCGAAGATTTACAAGCTGCTGCTGAACCTCAACAGCAGCAATCTTCAGATACAGTTGCAGCAACTGCAGAACTACAAAAAGAAATTGAGGACTTGAAGAATGAGAGAGAATCACAAGAAGAAAAACTTGGTCAGATTAAAATATTGGAGGAAAAGCTTGAAGATGCATTGCAATCTTGTTTAGAAAAAGATGGCCAAATGTCGGACTTGGAACACAAGACTGTGGAATTAGAAGAAAAATTGCGGGAGAGTGAAGAAAACTTTGAAGGTAAAACAATTAATTAACTTAATCTATCATATGAATGGGCATTTAATTCCAATAAATTATAATTTTGCAGCCTTAAAAATTCAGTGGCTACAGCGGTTCACACGGATGGAAGCAGAATTAACTGACAAGAGTACAGAAAATGGATCCCTTACTTCGCAACTGGAGATGCTAAGACAGCGTTTGAATTTGATCGAAAAAACGTTCGCATCATCGTCATCTGCAAACAAGAAAGAGGAACAACAAGAAGACAAATTAACAGCAAGCATTAGACCAATGGCTGCTGTTAAAGAACAAAAACTTATAGTCGTCACTCCTCAAAATGTCGTTCAGCCCATGGTACAAATTGGTAGTGGTGGGGCTAGTGCACAGAATGTGAGTATCTACAATGCTTAACATTATTCATTAATTAATTACCTGTAACTTTTTACAACGAAATATTTTAGATTGTCAGCTCTAGTGCTGGAGAGTTTTCTGGTTACTCTTCTCGTGTTGTTCAAATTCAACCACAGGTACATCAGGACTCAAGTTCCGTAATTGTTGAGGGTAGTGACGAGCAGGTAAATTAACCTTTTGTACTATACTAAAATATCTTGTAATATACAAATTGTGTCATTAATTTCCTGTCTCGTAGCCTCCAATTATTAGCACTGCGCAACTGAACCCTCCACAACAAAGACCATTAACGCCAACAATTCCGGTACTCGCTCAACCTCCAACGCCAACGGAAGTGGAGGTAGAAGTCGAAGATGACGAACATGATCGTGAGTTGCCATTGGATGAAACTTATGAAACTGTCAGCTCTAGCGAAAATAATCCCCTTCATCAACATCATGAACAAGCTAGCAGTTCTACTAATAATAAGAGGCAACGAGAATGCAGTTCCTCAGGTTATTCATTATTTTAATTTTATTTTCTTAATTTGAACAAAAAGTATATTTTGTTTTTTTTGTGCAGGCCAAGAGAGCAGTAGCAGTGGAAGTAAGAGACTTAGAGGAAATGATGATGTAATATGTTTGGATGAATCGGATGAAGATGAGGAAGTTGAACAGGTTCGTATTTATATTGTTAATTTGGTACCTATATATACTTGTATTTTTAAGCTAAATGCCGATAAATTATTTCAAGGAGGAGAGCAATGACGAAGAGGATGGACGAGTAAGTTTTTTTATTAAAAATTTTAATTTATTGTTTGTTATTGTAAATTTCATTTTTGAAAAATGATTCTAGGAAGCGGAAAGTGCGGATATGGCCACTGTAGAAGATGAGGAAGAGGAAGACGAAGAGAACGAACAAGAGCTTGCAGAAGAAGATGAAGACGAAGTGGGAGAAGAATCGGAAGAAGATCTTCGACCACCAAATAATCCAATTAGCTCCAGCTCAAGTGCAGTAAGTCATTTTCTCTTTAATCAAAGCTTCAGTCTGTAATTATTGAACGATTTTATAAATTCAGGCTGATCATCGTAATCTCGATCATACTCTCACAACTACTACTGAAGAAGATGTAGGATTGGTTCCATCAACTCCAACTCGTAAGTGTTTTTACAATACTTGAAACTACAATTATAAAAAATGTATTGACTATTTTTTTTAAATCAGTGTTTGTTCCGCGACGTTCGGATGGATTTTCGGAAATGACAATGAATAGATTCACATTCAATCGTGGGGAAATGACAATCGAAGATAATGAAAATACCGGCCGGAGTGTGCCTTCTACCCCCGGTAAATGTTCATTTTTAATTTAATTACTAATGATGATGATGATGATGAAATAATGATGAATTTCATACATTGATAGCCCCGTCAAGTGGACAAATGGAGGAACAAGAAGAGGCTAATTCTGATGGTAATAATTATTGTTTTTATTTTTTGCCATCAATATGATTCAAATGAATATTATTGAATATCTATGTTTAGACCAAACACATCAGCAACAACAACATCCTCTGCAGACAAACCAGTCATCAGAAGTCCCATCCTCGACTTCAACTCAAGATAGTCAACAACAAATACAGTCTCAACAGCAACGAGCAAGACCAACACCAATTGTATGGGATCAACCAACTTCGACAAATCAACCAGCATCCCTGATCTCGTCTCAGCCACGTGGGACTTTAGGATTTCCTCGTCCTCCAAGAGTTAGAGGAGGTCTTGGTCGCGCAACAACGTCTAATGTTAGTTCTACCTTCAATAGACAAATAATAAATCCTCTTCGTGGAGTAAATAATCGAATGCAGAGTGCACGACGAAGTCGACCAGGTTATTTTCAAGGCCCTGCAGGAACAGGCCGCGGTAGCCCAAGTGGTGGGGGCAGTGGGGCTGGTCAGATTTAACATGCTATTCTTGGAATCCTAATCCTGTAAAACTTGTTGCTGATTATGCTGACGTAATAAAAGCTATGTAATAAAAATAAAAAAGTCACCAGACTGGTTTTGTCTTAGCACTCTATTGTCACATATCATCATGTTGTTCTTGTTTTACCTGTTGCACATTTGTCTTTCCTTGGATCACGGAAGAATTCTTCAAGCAAATGTGCGTTGTTGTATTCATTTCAGTTTCATTCAGAATTACCCAGCTATATAATTAAAATAATAATCTTTTAATAGCTGCAAGACTTGCACACCCGATTTCCATGTAGCCGACCAAGGCCCAGTCTCGTCTACGTGGACGAATTGGGTGGTTCAAATCCAGAATTAGATTTTGTTCCTAGTGCAGCTATTCTGTATCGATGTGGCAAAGAATTTGGTAAAAAAAACTATTAAAACAAATCCACAAGCACAACGTTTGCATTTTAAAAGTTTTTTAACAGATTGATAATGTCATTTGACCTTTACAATAAAATAGGTTACTGCAGCAATACTACCATGTCTTGCAGGGCGACTGAAATGGCGGATACACGACTCTTATTTGCGACACATAATAAGCTTAGCAATAAATTAAGTTATATCTATCTAAACGCTGTGAATCATACTGCTTGTGGATGCCATTAATAAATCAAGCCCTTCTCATTTGGTGAACATTTTCAATAGAATAATAAACAATACACATTCAATTTAAGATCATTTTGGATCGGAATCGGAGGTGAAATTTTCCTCTCATCGCAATGAAGCCTTGTGCGTTTCTTGTGTTTTAGGCCTTGTTAATGATTGTTTAAAAGTTACTACAATAATAATATGAATGTGTCTGAGACGAGGCATTTTTCCTTTTACTAATTTAAAAAAAGTTCATTTAAACCTACAAAGGGAAGAAAACATTTCTGCAAAATAATAGTTTTTTGATCAAAGAAACATTTTTACTACTTCAACTCTTTACCGTGTCATAATTTGAAAATAGTGAAGAATATGACATACTATAGTATGAGGTTCATTTTAGATTTTATAATTTATTCGATTGGATTGAACACGACAAGGAATAACTTTCCTTGTAAGTGTGTCGATACAATAACATATATTAAATGACAAAGAATGGCTAGCATCATTTGCATCTCATTATACACTTAATTAAATAATAAAATAGTTTCGAGATCGTCAATCGTATCTGTCATATAGGCATTTTTTGTCTCTGTAATTATCAATATTTTCATTGTCTCTGAGCGGTCATAAATATGAGGAGTGCTTTGACATTTTAAATGTGTCAAATTTTTACTTGTTCATTTATATTATAACTATATATTAATTGTCTCAAGCTCGTCTATGTTATGTCTTTGTAAGCGTTTTGTCTCAATAAGATATGTCATGCCCAGCATGAGATACCAAACCACAAGGAAAAATAACTATAAACCCGAAAATGGGGCACGGTAAGAACATGTAAAAATTACAAGTCAGTTTTTGTCTTTCTAAAGTCTTAAATAAATTAGAAAAAAAGACATATTAATAATATCTCAATTATGAGGAAGTTGATGTTCGGATTGAATTGTCATCAACCAAATAACACGCGTATTTCTTGTTACAGTACGACGATTGATCCATATATGCCTTCGCCATTCTCAAAAGGGGTTTTGGTAAATTTGTCTCAAATTTTGACAACACCCTAATTGGAATTAAAAACGACATTTATATTCATTTCTGTTGAAAGTAAAATGTTTAACTGAACTTAATAACTTTACCTTTTCAAAGTTTTGTCCAAGAAAGTTCCTCGACTAACTCTGCTGATTTCGCAAGACATCCTTTCAACACACTTTTCACTGTCGAGAACACTTCTGGCCAATTGTGTTACTTTGGCACTCATGTCACCAAATCGGAAACCAGATGAGATACTTCTGCCGTTTGGATTTGTTGGAATCGTAATAACCGGTACGGGCAAGAACAAAAAGACCAGAGGCAATAATAGGAGTCCTGGAAGTAATAGTCCGAATAATGGCAACCCTGCTTTCAAAATACCAAGCAATCCAAGTCCCTTGATGCCTTTAACGCCCAAGATCCCAGCTAAGCCTCCGAGACCCCCAAGACCTCCAAGGCCCCCACCTTCCCCATCGGAATCATAACCTATTTAAAATTAAGAAAAATTTGTGTTATGCACACATTTTGTTTTTGATGTAATTATAAAAATCATGACTATTATTAATCCGTACTGTTTCCTTCTGGAGATCCATATTCGGAATTAGAAATGAAAGAATGTGAACTTCCATGACTGCCTCCATGAACTTGTTGAGCTGCTGGATTATAACCAAAATCGGAAGCAGCATCAGCATAAGTATCCCTATTCCATACGACATGTTTTTGAGCAGGATAATAGTATGATGATCCATAGTCTCTGCTGTAGACAGCATTGTTGATAGGAGAAGAAGCAGCAACATTATTATTTGACCCCAACGGGGAATTTGAAATACTGACACTGCTCGTGACAGCTCCTCCAGAGGAATGATTGTCACTTCCTCCACTTCCGATTTCATTTGATAACTTTTGTACGACAGATCCGCACTCCACATGATTCAATAACGATGAAACTAAAAGCGTCGTCGTAATTGCTATTAAACTTTTATAGTTGCTGCTACCCCTGATTTTAATTCCCGAGACGAACTTCATTTTCAATTAAGCTCCGTTGAGAAACTGATTGCAACAATGATCACTTATTTAAGCAACTTGATTTAAGAGGGTCAAGAATTAGCTATAAATAGTAACACACACGATTAGTAGCTGAACAATGAGAATCCCTCCTGGGAAGATGATGAAGAGATGAGCAACACGAGATTAGATGTTATTCCTTTTATGAAACAAATCCGACTGTAAAAAAATCATTGCATCCCATTTAGTTTATATATAGAGAGATTGACATGACCCCTTCATTGGGATGACCCAGAAAAAAAACGTCCGTCCCGGAAATAATTGTTACAAAGCAGTCTTCTTGTTCGTAACATAGGGTATAAAAAGTATAATATTAAAATGTACATTTGCTTGTAATGCGTCGTGTACGTTCTACGGTGACCATCCCTGATTTCACGGTCTTTCATTTTTACAACCATATCATCTTTATCTCAAATAGCAAACTCTATTAATAAACATTATTATGGGGGACTCATTCATGAATTCAATATTAATTTATATCTTTCTCGCCCCCTACACTACACAAATGTCATTGTCATTTCACTGTGAAGATTTTAAAACAAAATGAATCATACACAACGCTTATTATAACTATAAAGTAATATAGCATGGCACATTGTCATTGAAACACAATGCGATTTATGTAGTGTGGAGTATTGGATTTTTGAATCGTCATCGTCTTTATATTTAAATGGGATCATATGTCTTTGTACGCAGTATATGTAGAAAGTTATTCCTTGGCGATTCCTTTGTTTTGTTTCGATTTCAAATCTGAGAAACGGATTGTTATAATTTATAATAATGCTTGTATGGTAAATTACAACAAGTGTATTAATATAACATGGATCACAATCGTTCGCATCCTTCTTTCAATTATTTTATTTCAGGTCTAAGAGCAGTACTTAATGACAACCTCAAACCTAATGTTGTGTTGCTTGTGTATAATACTTTATTAGATGATTGTTATGATGATTTCTAGTCTGTGATTATTAAGTTTGAAGACTACAACAATTGGAAAAATTAAATTCATTCATTTAACTCAGAAGATGATGCATGACATAAAACTGAACAATTAATTACATACACGAAATTCGCACTTAAGTTTTTTGCAAGTTCAGACCTCATTAATTCATGATTTACAGCCAACGTCTTTGTTTTCTAATTTAACGCATCGTTAATAATAAATGATTTCGGTTCGAATGTAAAAACAGACACTGCAACTTGTAATTTAATGGTGGGTTAGATTTAACTATGACTGATTTCCTCTGACTGT